>CAMZJQ010000168.1:0-72253 GCA_947310385.1 Nephrotoma appendiculata | reverse complement strand
AAATTAAATTCTAAGAACTTTTCTAGAATGCGACATTTCTCTACGAATGATAAAAAAAAAGTTACATGGGAAAAATTAATCGAAATTGTACATAACGCTAAATCGAACTAACGAATGGATTGTGTCGTATGAAAATTTAAAACTAAAAAAAATAGTACTTCCATTCATGATATCAACATGAAATTTTGAATGCAGCTTGATATTGAGGTTAATAAAAGCGGAGAATTCTAAAATCTTAACTATTATAGTCGGAATAGAAACTCATCTCCTGGTGGCTGGACCAATTTCGAAAGAATCTAGATTTGTAGAAAATTAAATTCTAAGAACTTTTCTAGAATGCGACATTTCTCTAGGAATGATAAAAAAAAAGTTACATGGGAAAAATTAATCGAAATTGTACATAACGCTAAATCGAACTAACGAATGGATTGTGTCGTATGAAAATTTAAAACTAAAAAAATTAGTACTTCCATTCATGATATCAACATGAAATTTTGAATGCAGCTTGATATTGAGGTTAATAAAAGCGGAGAATTCTAAAATCTTAACTATTATAGTCGGAATAGAAACTCATCTCCTGGTGGCTGGACCAATTTCGAAAGAATCTAGATTTGTAGAAAATTAAATTCTAAGAACTTTTCTAGAATGCGACATTTCTCTACGAATGATAAAAAAAAAGTTACATGGGAAAAATTAATCGAAATTGTACATAACGCTAAATCGAACTAACGAATGGATTGTGTCGTATGAAAATTTAAAACTAAAAAAAATAGTACTTCCATTCATGATATCAACATGAAATTTGAATGCAGCTTGATATTGAGGTTAATAAAAGCGGAGAATTCTAAAATCTTAACTATTATAGTCGGAATAGAAACTCATCTCCTGGTGGCTGGACCAATTTCGAAAGAATCTAGATTTGTAGAAAATTAAATTCTAAGAACTTTCTAGAATGCGACATTTCTCTAGGAATGATAAAAAAAAAGTTACATGGGAAAAATTAATCGAAATTGTACATAACGCTAAATCGAACTAACGAATGGATTGTGTCGTATGAAAATTTAAAACTAAAAAAAATAGTACTTCCATTCAGGATATCAACATGAAATTTTGAATGCAGCTTGATATTGAGGTTAATAAAAGCGGAGAATTCTAAAATCTTAACTATTATAGTCAGAATAGAAACTCATCTCCTGGTGGCTGGACCAATTTCGAAAGAATCTAGATTTGTAGAAAATTAAATTCTAAGAACTTTTCTAGAATGCGACATTTCTCTACGAATGATAAAAAAAAAGTTACATGGGAAAAATTAATCGAAATTGTACATAACGCTAAATCGAACTAACGAATGGATTGTGTCGTATGAAAATTTAAAACTAAAAAAAATAGTACTTCCATTCATGATATCAACATGAAATTTTGAATGCAGCTTGATATTGAGGTTAATAAAAGCGGAGAATTCTAAAATCTTAACTATTATAGTCAGAATAGAAACTCATCTCCTGGTGGCTGGACCAATTTCGAAAGAATCTAGATTTGTAGAAAATTAAATTCTAAGAACTTTTCTAGAAAGCGACATTTCTCTACGAATGATAAAAAAAAAGTTACATGGGAAAAATTAATCGAAATTGTACATAACGCTAAATCGAACTAACGAATGGATTGTGTCGTATGAAAATTTAAAACTAAAAAAAATAGTACTTCCATTCATGATATCAACATGAAATTTTGAATGCAGCTTGATATTGAGGTTAATAAAAGCGGAGAATTCTAAAATCTTAACTATTACAGTCGGAATAGAAACTCATCTCCTGGTGGCTGGACCAATTTCGAAAGAATCTAGATTTGTAGAAAATTAAATTCTAAGAACTTTTCTAGAATGCGACATTTCTCTACGAATGATAAAAAAAAAGTTACATGGGAAAAATTAATCGAAATTGTACATAACGCTAAATCGAACTAACGAATGGATTGTGTCGTATGAAAATTTAAAACTAAAAAAAATAGTACTTCCATTCATGATATCAACATGAAATTTTGAATGCAGCTTGATATTGAGGTTAATAAAAGCGGAGAATTCTAAAATCTTAACTATTATAGTCAGAATAGAAACTCATCTCCTGGTGGCTGGACCAATTTCGAAAGAATCTAGATTTGTAGAAAATTAAATTCTAAGAACTTTTCTAGAATGCGACATTTCTCTACGAATGATAAAAAAAAAGTTACATGGGAAAAATTAATCGAAATTGTACATAACGCTAAATCGAACTAACGAATGGATTGTGTCGTATGAAAATTTAAAACTAAAAAAAATAGTACTTCCATTCATGATATCAACATGAAATTTTGAATGCAGCTTGATATTGAGGTTAATAAAAGCGGAGAATTCTAAAATCTTAACTATTATAGTCGGAATAGAAACTCATCTCCTGGTGGCTGGACCAATTTCGAAAGAATCTAGATTTGTAGAAAATTAAATTCTAAGAACTTTTCTAGAATGCGACATTTCTCTAGGAATGATAAAAAAAAAGTTACATGGGAAAAATTAATCGAAATTGTACATAACGCTAAATCGAACTAACGAATGGATTGTGTCGTATGAAAATTTAAAACTAAAAAAATTAGTACTTCCATTCATGATATCAACATGAAATTTTGAATGCAGCTTGATATTGAGGTTAATAAAAGCGGAGAATTCTAAAATCTTAACTATTATAGTCGGAATAGAAACTCATCTCCTGGTGGCTGGACCAATTTCGAAAGAATCTAGATTTGTAGAAAATTAAATTCTAAGAACTTTTCTAGAATGCGACATTTCTCTACGAATGATAAAAAAAAAGTTACATGGGAAAAATTAATCGAAATTGTACATAACGCTAAATCGAACTAACGAATGGATTGTGTCGTATGAAAATTTAAAACTAAAAAAAATAGTACTTCCATTCATGATATCAACATGAAATTTTGAATGCAGCTTGATATTGAGGTTAATAAAAGCGGAGAATTCTAAAATCTTAACTATTATAGTCGGAATAGAAACTCATCTCCTGGTGGCTGGACCAATTTCGAAAGAATCTAGATTTGTAGAAAATTAAATTCTAAGAACTTTTCTAGAATGCGACATTTCTCTACGAATGATAAAAAAAAAGTTACATGGGAAAAATTAATCGAAATTGTACATAACGCTAAATCGAACTAACGAATGGATTGTGTCGTATGAAAATTTAAAACTAAAAAAAATAGTACTTCCATTCAGGATATCAACATGAAATTTTGAATGCAGCTTGATATTGAGGTTAATAAAAGCGGAGAATTCTAAAATCTTAACTATTATAGTCAGAATAGAAACTCATCTCCTGGTGGCTGGACCAATTTCGAAAGAATCTAGATTTGTAGAAAATTAAATTCTAAGAACTTTTCTAGAATGCGACATTTCTCTACGAATGATAAAAAAAAAGTTACATGGGAAAAATTAATCGAAATTGTACATAACGCTAAATCGAACTAACGAATGGATTGTGTCGTATGAAAATTTAAAACTAAAAAAAATAGTACTTCCATTCATGATATCAACATGAAATTTTGAATGCAGCTTGATATTGAGGTTAATAAAAGCGGAGAATTCTAAAATCTTAACTATTATAGTCAGAATAGAAACTCATCTCCTGGTGGCTGGACCAATTTCGAAAGAATCTAGATTTGTAGAAAATTAAATTCTAAGAACTTTTCTAGAATGCGACATTTCTCTACGAATGATAAAAAAAAAGTTACATGGGAAAAATTAATCGAAATTGTACATAACGCTAAATCGAACTAACGAATGGATTGTGTCGTATGAAAATTTAAAACTAAAAAAAATAGTACTTCCATTCATGATATAAACATGAAATTTTGAATGCAGCTTGATATTGAGGTTAATAAAAGCGGAGAATTCTAAAATCTTAACTATTATAGTCGGAATAGAAACTCATCTCCTGGTGGCTGGACCAATTTCGAAAGAATCTAGATTTGTAGAAAATTAAATTCTAAGAACTTTTCTAGAATGCGACATTTCTCTACGAATGATAAAAAAAAAGTTACATGGGAAAAATTAATCGAAATTGTACATAACGCTAAATCGAACTAACGAATGGATTGTGTCGTATGAAAATTTAAAACTAAAAAAAATAGTACTTCCATTCATGATATCAACATGAAATTTTGAATGCAGCTTGATATTGAGGTTAATAAAAGCGGAGAATTCTAAAATCTTAACTATTATAGTCGGAATAGAAACTCATCTCCTGGTGGCTGGACCAATTTCGAAAGAATCTAGATTTGTAGAAAATTAAATTCTAAGAACTTTTCTAGAAAGCGACATTTCTCTACGAATGATAAAAAAAAAGTTACATGGGAAAAATTAATCGAAATTGTACATAACGCTAAATCGAACTAACGAATGGATTGTGTCGTATGAAAATTTAAAACTAAAAAAATTAGTACTTCCATTCATGATATCAACATGAAATTTTGAATGCAGCTTGATATTGAGGTTAATAAAAGCGGAGAATTCTAAAATCTTAACTATTATAGTCAGAATAGAAACTCATCTCCTGGTGGCTGGACCAATTTCGAAAGAATCTAGATTTGTAGAAAATTAAATTCTAAGAACTTTTCTAGAAAGCGACATTTCTCTACAAATGATAAAAAAAAAGTTACATGGGAAAAATTAATCGAAATTGTACATAACGCTAAATCGAACTAACGAATGGATTGTGTCGTATGAAAATTTAAAACTAAAAAAAATAGTACTTCCATTCATGATATCAACATGAAATTTTGAATGCAGCTTGATATTGAGGTTAATAAAAGCGGAGAATTCTAAAATCTTAACTATTATAGTCAGAATAGAAACTCATCTCCTGGTGGCTGGACCAATTTCGAAAGAATCTAGATTTGTAGAAAATTAAATTCTAAGAACTTTTCTAGAATGCGACATTTCTCTACGAATGATAAAAAAAAAGTTACATGGGAAAAATTAATCGAAATTGTACATAACGCTAAATCGAACTAACGAATGGATTGTGTCGTATGAAAATTTAAAACTAAAAAAAATAGTACTTCCATTCATGATATCAACATGAAATTTTGAATGCAGCTTGATATTGAGGTTAATAAAAGCGGAGAATTCTAAAATCTTAACTATTATAGTCAGAATAGAAACTCATCTCCTGGTGGCTGGACCAATTTCGAAAGAATCTAGATTTGTAGAAAATTAAATTCTAAGAACTTTTCTAGAATGCGACATTTCTCTACGAATGATAAAAAAAAAGTTACATGGGAAAAATTAATCGAAATTGTACATAACGCTAAATCGAACTAACGAATGGATTGTGTCGTATGAAAATTTAAAACTAAAACAAATAGTACTTCCATTCATGATATCAACATGAAATTTTGAATGCAGCTTGATATTGAGGTTAATAAAAGCGGAGAATTCTAAAATCTTAACTATTATAGTCGGAATAGAAACTCATCTACTGGTGGCTGGACCAATTTCGAAAGAATCTAGATTTGTAGAAAATTAAATTCTAAGAACTTTTCTAGAAAGCGACATTTCTCTACGAATGATAAAAAAAAAGTTACATGGGAAAAATTAATCGAAATTGTACATAACGCTAAATCGAACTAACGAATGGATTGTGTCGTATGAAAATTTAAAACTAAAAAAATTAGTACTTCCATTCATGATATCAACATGAAATTTTGAATGCAGCTTGATATTGAGGTTAATAAAAGCGGAGAATTCTAAAATCTTAACTATTATAGTCAGAATAGAAACTCATCTCCTGGTGGCTGGACCAATTTCGAAAGAATCTAGATTTGTAGAAAATTAAATTCTAAGAACTTTTCTAGAAAGCGACATTTCTCTACGAATGATAAAAAAAAAGTTACATGGGAAAAATTAATCGAAATTGTACATAACGCTAAATCGAACTAACGAATGGATTGTGTCGTATGAAAATTTAAAACTAAAAAAATTAGTACTTCCATTCATGATATCAACATGAAATTTTGAATGCAGCTTGATATTGAGGTTAATAAAAGCGGAGAATTCTAAAATCTTAACTATTATAGTCAGAATAGAAACTCATCTCCTGGTGGCTGGACCAATTTCGAAAGAATCTAGATTTGTAGAAAATTAAATTCTAAGAACTTTTCTAGAAAGCGACATTTCTCTACGAATGATAAAAAAAAAGTTACATGGGAAAAATTAATCGAAATTGTACATAACGCTAAATCGAACTAACGAATGGATTGTGTCGTATGAAAATTTAAAACTAAAAAAAATAGTACTTCCATTCATGATATCAACATGAAATTTTGAATGCAGCTTGATATTGAGGTTAATAAAAGCGGAGAATTCTAAAATCTTAACTATTATAGTCAGAATAGAAACTCATCTCCTGGTGGCTGGACCAATTTCGAAAGAATCTAGATTTGTAGAAAATTAAATTCTAAGAACTTTTTTAGAATGCGACATTTCTCTACGAATGATAAAAAAAAAGTTACATGGGAAAAATTAATCGAAATTGTACATAACGCTAAATCGAACTAACGAATGGATTGTGTCGTATGAAAATTTAAAACTAAAAAAAATAGTACTTCCATTCATGATATCAACATGAAATTTTGAATGCAGCTTGATATTGAGGTTAATAAAAGCGGAGAATTCTAAAATCTTAACTATTATAGTCAGAATAGAAACTCATCTCCTGGTGGCTGGACCAATTTCGAAAGAATCTAGATTTGTAGAAAATTAAATTCTAAGAACTTTTCTAGAATGCGACATTTCTCTACGAATGATAAAAAAAAAGTTACATGGGAAAAATTAATCGAAATTGTACATAACGCTAAATCGAACTAACGAATGGATTGTGTCGTATGAAAATTTAAAACTAAAAAAATTAGTACTTCCATTCATGATATCAACATGAAATTTTGAATGCAGCTTGATATTGAGGTTAATAAAAGCGGAGAATTCTAAAATCTTAACTATTATAGTCGAATAGAAACTCATCTCCTGGTGGCTGGACCAATTTCGAAAGAATCTAGATTTGTAGAAAATTAAATTCTAAGAACTTTTCTAGAATGCGACATTTCTCTACGAATGATAAAAAAAAAGTTACATGGGAAAAATTAATCGAAATTGTACATAACGCTAAATCGAACTAACGAATGGATTGTGTCGTATGAAAATTTAAAACTAAAAAAAATAGTACTTCCATTCATGATATCAACATGAAATTTTGAATGCAGCTTGATATTGAGGTTAATAAAAGCGGAGAATTCTAAAATCTTAACTATTATAGTCAGAATAGAAACTCATCTCCTGGTGGCTGGACCAATTTCGAAAGAATCTAGATTTGTAGAAAATTAAATTCTAAGAACTTTTCTAGAATGCGACATTTCTCTACGAATGATAAAAAAAAAGTTACATGGGAAAAATTAATCGAAATTGTACATAACGCTAAATCGAACTAACGAATGGATTGTGTCGTATGAAAATTTAAAACTAAAAAAATAGTACTTCCATTCATGATAATCAACATGAAATTTTGAATGCAGCTTGATATTGAGGTTAATAAAAGCGGAGAATTCTAAAATCTTAACTATTATAGTCAGAATAGAAACTCATCTCCTGGTGGCTGGACCAATTTCGAAAGAATCTAGATTTGTAGAAAATTAAATTCTAAGAACTTTTCTAGAATGCGACATTTCTCTACGAATGATAAAAAAAAAGTTACATGGGAAAAATTAATCGAAATTGTACATAACGCTAAATCGAACTAACGAATGGATTGTGTCGTATGAAAATTTAAAACTAAAAAAAATAGTACTTCCATTCATGATATCAACATGAAATTTTGAATGCAGCTTGATATTGAGGTTAATAAAAGCGGAGAATTCTAAAATCTTAACTATTATAGTCAGAATAGAAACTCATCTCCTGGTGGCTGGACCAATTTCGAAAGAATCTAGATTTGTAGAAAATTAAATTCTAAGAACTTTTCTAGAATGCGACATTTCTCTACGAATGATAAAAAAAAAGTTACATGGGAAAAATTAATCGAAATTGTACATAACGCTAAATCGAACTAACGAATGGATTGTGTCGTATGAAAATTTAAAACTAAAAAAATTAGTACTTCCATTCATGATATCAACATGAAATTTTGAATGCAGCTTGATATTGAGGTTAATAAAAGCGGAGAATTCTAAAATCTTAACTATTATAGTCAGAATAGAAACTCATCTCCTGGTGGCTGGACCAATTTCGAAAGAATCTAGATTTGTAGAAAATTAAATTCTAAGAACTTTTCTAGAAAGCGACATTTCTCTACGAATGATAAAAAAAAAGTTACATGGGAAAAATTAATCGAAATTGTACATAACGCTAAATCGAACTAACGAATGGATTGTGTCGTATGAAAATTTAAAACTAAAAAAATTAGTACTTCCATTCATGATATCAACATGAAATTTTGAATGCAGCTTGATATTGAGGTTAATAAAAGCGGAGAATTCTAAAATCTTAACTATTATAGTCAGAATAGAAACTCATCTCCTGGTGGCTGGACCAATTTCGAAAGAATCTAGATTTGTAGAAAATTAAATTCTAAGAACTTTTCTAGAAAGCGACATTTCTCTACGAATGATAAAAAAAAGTTACATGGGAAAAATTAATCGAAATTGTACATAACGCTAAATCGAACTAACGAATGGATTGTGTCGTATGAAAATTTAAAACTAAAAAAAATAGTACTTCCATTCATGATATCAACATGAAATTTTGAATGCAGCTTGATATTGAGGTTAATAAAAGCGGAGAATTCTAAAATCTTAACTATTATAGTCAGAATAGAAACTCATCTCCTGGTGGCTGGACCAATTTCGAAAGAATCTAGATTTGTAGAAAATTAAATTCTAAGAACTTTTTTAGAATGCGACATTTCTCTACGAATGATAAAAAAAAAGTTACATGGGAAAAATTAATCGAAATTGTACATAACGCTAAATCGAACTAACGAATGGATTGTGTCGTATGAAAATTTAAAACTAAAAAAAATAGTACTTCCATTCATGATATCAACATGAAATTTTGAATGCAGCTTGATATTGAGGTTAATAAAAGCGGAGAATTCTAAAATCTTAACTATTATAGTCAGAATAGAAACTCATCTACTGGTGGCTGGACCAATTTCGAAAGAATCTAGATTTGTAGAAAATTAAATTCTAAGAACTTTTCTAGAATGCGACATTTCTCTACGAATGATAAAAAAAAAGTTACATGGGAAAAATTAATCGAAATTGTACATAACGCTAAATCGAACTAACGAATGGATTGTGTCGTATGAAAATTTAAAACTAAAAAAATTAGTACTTCCATTCATGATATCAACATGAAATTTTGAATGCAGCTTGATATTGAGGTTAATAAAAGCGGAGAATTCTAAAATCTTAACTATTATAGTCAGAATAGAAACTCATCTCCTGGTGGCTGGACCAATTTCGAAAGAATCTAGATTTGTAGAAAATTAAATTCTAAGAACTTTTCTAGAAAGCGACATTTCTCTACGAATGATAAAAAAAAAGTTACATGGGAAAAATTAATCGAAATTGTACATAACGCTAAATCGAACTAACGAATGGATTGTGTCGTATGAAAATTTAAAACTAAAAAAATTAGTACTTCCATTCATGATATCAACATGAAATTTTGAATGCAGCTTGATATTGAGGTTAATAAAAGCGGAGAATTCTAAAATCTTAACTATTATAGTCAGAATAGAAACTCATCTCCTGGTGGCTGGACCAATTTCGAAAGAATCTAGATTTGTAGAAAATTAAATTCTAAGAACTTTTCTAGAAAGCGACATTTCTCTACGAATGATAAAAAAAAGTTACATGGGAAAAATTAATCGAAATTGTACATAACGCTAAATCGAACTAACGAATGGATTGTGTCGTATGAAAATTTAAAACTAAAAAAAATAGTACTTCCATTCATGATATCAACATGAAATTTTGAATGCAGCTTGATATTGAGGTTAATAAAAGCGGAGAATTCTAAAATCTTAACTATTATAGTCAGAATAGAAACTCATCTCCTGGTGGCTGGACCAATTTCGAAAGAATCTAGATTTGTAGAAAATTAAATTCTAAGAACTTTTTTAGAATGCGACATTTCTCTACGAATGATAAAAAAAAAGTTACATGGGAAAAATTAATCGAAATTGTACATAACGCTAAATCGAACTAACGAATGGATTGTGTCGTATGAAAATTTAAAACTAAAAAAAATAGTACTTCCATTCATGATATCAACATGAAATTTTGAATGCAGCTTGATATTGAGGTTAATAAAAGCGGAGAATTCTAAAATCTTAACTATTATAGTCAGAATAGAAACTCATCTCCTGGTGGCTGGACCAATTTCGAAAGAATCTAGATTTGTAGAAAATTAAATTCTAAGAACTTTTCTAGAATGCGACATTTCTCTACGAATGATAAAAAAAAAGTTACATGGGAAAAATTAATCGAAATTGTACATAACGCTAAATCGAACTAACGAATGGATTGTGTCGTATGAAAATTTAAAACTAAAAAAATTAGTACTTCCATTCATGATATCAACATGAAATTTTGAATGCAGCTTGATATTGAGGTTAATAAAAGCGGAGAATTCTAAAATCTTAACTATTATAGTCGGAATAGAAACTCATCTCCTGGTGGCTGGACCAATTTCGAAAGAATCTAGATTTGTAGAAAATTAAATTCTAAGAACTTTTCTAGAATGCGACATTTCTCTACGAATGATAAAAAAAAAGTTACATGGGAAAAATTAATCGAAATTGTACATAACGCTAAATCGAACTAACGAATGGATTGTGTCGTATGAAAATTTAAAACTAAAAAAAATAGTACTTCCATTCATGATATCAACATGAAATTTTGAATGCAGCTTGATATTGAGGTTAATAAAAGCGGAGAATTCTAAAATCTTAACTATTATAGTCAGAATAGAAACTCATCTCCTGGTGGCTGGACCAATTTCGAAAGAATCTAGATTTGTAGAAAATTAAATTCTAAGAACTTTTCTAGAATGCGACATTTCTCTACGAATGATAAAAAAAAAGTTACATGGGAAAAATTAATCGAAATTGTACATAACGCTAAATCGAACTAACGAATGGATTGTGTCGTATGAAAATTTAAAACTAAAAAAAATAGTACTTCCATTCATGATATCAACATGAAATTTTGAATGCAGCTTGATATTGAGGTTAATAAAAGCGGAGAATTCTAAAATCTTAACTATTATAGTCAGAATAGAAACTCATCTCCTGGTGGCTGCGACTGATGATAAAAAAAAAGTTACATGGGAAAAATTAATCGAAATTGTACATAACGCTAAATCGAACTAACGAATGGATTGTGTCGTATGAAAATTTAAAACTAAAAAAAATAGTACTTCCATTCATGATATCAACATGAAATTTTGAATGCAGCTTGATATTGAGGTTAATAAAAGCGGAGAATTCTAAAATCTTAACTATTATAGTCAGAATAGAAACTCATCTCCTGGTGGCTGGACCAATTTCGAAAGAATCTAGATTTGTAGAAAATTAAATTCTAAGAACTTTTCTAGAATGCGACATTTCTCTACGAATGATAAAAAAAAAGTTACATGGGAAAAATTAATCGAAATTGTACATAACGCTAAATCGAACTAACGAATGGATTGTGTCGTATGAAAATTTAAAACTAAAAAAAATAGTACTTCCATTCATGATATCAACATGAAATTTTGAATGCAGCTTGATATTGAGGTTAATAAAAGCGGAGAATTCTAAAATCTTAACTATTATAGTCGGAATAGAAACTCATCTCCTGGTGGCTGGACCAATTTCGAAAGAATCTAGATTTGTAGAAAATTAAATTCTAAGAACTTTTCTAGAAAGCGACATTTCTCTACGAATGATAAAAAAAAAGTTACATGGGAAAAATTAATCGAAATTGTACATAACGCTAAATCGAACTAACGAATGGATTGTGTCGTATGAAAATTTAAAACTAAAAAAAATAGTACTTCCATTCATGATATCAACATGAAATTTTGAATGCAGCTTGATATTGAGGTTAATAAAAGCGGATAATTCTAAAATCTTAACTATTATAGTCAGAATAGAAACTCATCTCCTGGTGGCTGGACCAATTTCGAAAGAATCTAGATTTGTAGAAAATTAAATTCTAAGAACTTTTCTAGAATGCGACATTTCTCTAGGAATGATAAAAAAAAGTTACATGGGAAAAATTAATCGAAATTGTACATAACGCTAAATCGAACTAACGAATGGATTGTGTCGTATGAAAATTTAAAACTAAAAAAAATAGTACTTCCATTCATGATATCAACATGAAATTTTGAATGCAGCTTGATATTGAGGTTAATAAAAGCGGAGAATTCTAAAATCTTAACTATTATAGTCAGAATAGAAACTCATCTCCTGGTGGCTGGACCAATTTCGAAAGAATCTAGATTTGTAGAAAATTAAATTCTAAGAACTTTTCTAGAAAGCGACATTTCTCTACGAATGATAAAAAAAAAGTTACATGGGAAAAATTAATCGAAATTGTACATAACGCTAAATCGAACTAACGAATGGATTGTGTCGTATGAAAATTTAAAACTAAAAAAAATAGTACTTCCATTCATGATATCAACATGAAATTTTGAATGCAGCTTGATATTGAGGTTAATAAAAGCGGAGAATTCTAAAATCTTAACTATTATAGTCAGAATAGAAACTCATCTCCTGGTGGCTGGACCAATTTCGAAAGAATCTAGATTTGTAGAAAATTAAATTCTAAGAACTTTTCTAGAATGCGACATTTCTCTAGGAATGATAAAAAAAAAGTTACATGGGAAAAATTAATCGAAATTGTACATAACGCTAAATCGAACTAACGAATGGATTGTGTCGTATGAAAATTTAAAACTAAAAAAATTAGTACTTCCATTCATGATATCAACATGAAATTTTGAATGCAGCTTGATATTGAGGTTAATAAAAGCGGAGAATTCTAAAATCTTAACTATTATAGTCGGAATAGAAACTCATCTCCTGGTGGCTGGACCAATTTCGAAAGAATCTAGATTTGTAGAAAATTAAATTCTAAGAACTTTTCTAGAATGCGACATTTCTCTACGAATGATAAAAAAAAAGTTACATGGGAAAAATTATCGAAATTGTACATAACGCTAAATCGAACTAACGAATGGATTGTGTCGTATGAAAATTTAAAACTAAAAAAAATAGTACTTCCATTCATGATATCAACATGAAATTTTGAATGCAGCTTGATATTGAGGTTAATAAAAGCGGAGAATTCTAAAATCTTAACTATTATAGTCAGAATAGAAACTCATCTCCTGGTGGCTGGACCAATTTCGAAAGAATCTAGATTTGTAGAAAATTAAATTCTAAGAACTTTTCTAGAAAGCGACATTTCTCTACGAATGATAAAAAAAAAGTTACATGGGAAAAATTAATCGAAATTGTACATAACGCTAAATCGAACTAACGAATGGATTGTGTCGTATGAAAATTTAAAACTAAAAAAAATAGTACTTCCATTCATGATATCAACATGAAATTTTGAATGCAGCTTGATATTGAGGTTAATAAAAGCGGAGAATTCTAAAATCTTAACTATTATAGTCAGAATAGAAACTCATCTCCTGGTGGCTGGACCAATTTCGAAAGAATCTAGATTTGTAGAAAATTAAATTCTAAGAACTTTTCTAGAATGCGACATTTCTCTACGAATGATAAAAAAAAAGTTACATGGGAAAAATTAATCGAAATTGTACATAACGCTAAATCGAACTAACGAATGGATTGTGTCGTATGAAAATTTAAAACTAAAAAAAATTAGTACTTCCATTCATGATATCAACATGAAATTTTGAATGCAGCTTGATATTGAGGTTAATAAAAGCGGAGAATTCTAAAATCTTAACTATTATAGTCGGAATAGAAACTCATCTCCTGGTGGCTGGACCAATTTCGAAAGAATCTAGATTTGTAGAAAATTAAATTCTAAGAACTTTTCTAGAATGCGACATTTCTCTACGAATGATAAAAAAAAAGTTACATGGGAAAAATTAATCGAAATTGTACATAACGCTAAATCGAACTAACGAATGGATTGTGTCGTATGAAAATTTAAAACTAAAAAAAATAGTACTTCCATTCATGATATCAACATGAAATTTTGAATGAAGCTTGATATTGAGGTTAATAAAAGCGGAGAATTCTAAAATCTTAACTATTATAGTCAGAATAGAAACTCATCTCCTGGTGGCTGGACCAATTTCGAAAGAATCTAGATTTGTAGAAAATTAAATTCTAAGAACTTTTCTAGAATGCGACATTTCTCTACGAATGATAAAAAAAAAGTTACATGGGAAAAATTAATCGAAATTGTACATAACGCTAAATCGAACTAACGAATGGATTGTGTCGTATGAAAATTTAAAACTAAAAAAAATAGTACTTCCATTCATGATATCAACATGAAATTTTGAATGCAGCTTGATATTGAGGTTAATAAAAGCGGAGAATTCTAAAATCTTAACTATTATAGTCAGAATAGAAACTCATCTCCTGGTGGCTGGACCAATTTCGAAAGAATCTAGATTTGTAGAAAATTAAATTCTAAGAACTTTTCTAGAATGCGACATTTCTCTAGGAATGATAAAAAAAAAGTTACATGGGAAAAATTAATCGAAATAGTACATAACGCTAAATCGAACTAACGAATGGATTGTGTCGTATGAAAATTTAAAACTAAAAAAATTAGTACTTCCATTCATGATATCAACATGAAATTTTGAATGCAGCTTGATATTGAGGTTAATAAAAGCGGAGAATTCTAAAATCTTAACTATTATAGTCGGAATAGAAACTCATCTCCTGGTGGCTGGACCAATTTCGAAAGAATCTAGATTTGTAGAAAATTAAATTCTAAGAACTTTTCTAGAATGCGACATTTCTCTACGAATGATAAAAAAAAAGTTACATGGGAAAAATTAATCGAAATTGTACATAACGCTAAATCGAACTAACGAATGGATTGTGTCGTATGAAAATTTAAAACTAAAAAAAATAGTACTTCCATTCATGATATCAACATGAAATTTTGAATGCAGCTTGATATTGAGGTTAATAAAAGCGGAGAATTCTAAAATCTTAACTATTATAGTCAGAATAGAAACTCATCTCCTGGTGGCTGGACCAATTTCGAAAGAATCTAGATTTTTAGAAAATTAAATTCTAAGAACTTTTCTAGAATGCGACATTTCTCTAGGAATGATAAAAAAAAAGTTACATGGGAAAAATTAATCGAAATTGTACATAACGCTAAATCGAACTAACGAATGGATTGTGTCGTATGAAAATTTAAAACTAAAAAAAATAGTACTTCCATTCATGATATCAACATGAAATTTTGAATGCAGCTTGATATTGAGGTTAATAAAAGCGGAGAATTCTAAAATCTTAACTATTATAGTCAGAATAGAAACTCATCTCCTGGTGGCTGGACCAATTTTGAAAGAATCTAGATTTGTAGAAAATTAAATTCTAAGAACTTTTCTAGAATGCGACATTTCTCTACGAATGATAAAAAAAAAGTTACATGGGAAAAATTAATCGAAATTGTACATAACGCTAAATCGAACTAACGAATGGATTGTGTCGTATGAAAATTTAAAACTAAAAAAAATAGTACTTCCATTCATGATATCAACATGAAATTTTGAATGCAGCTTGATATTGAGGTTAATAAAAGCGGAGAATTCTAAAATCTTAACTATTATAGTCAGAATAGAAACTCATCTCCTGGTGGCTGGACCAATTTCGAAAGAATCTAGATTTGTAGAAAATTAAATTCTAAGAACTTTTCTAGAATGCGACATTTCTCTACGAATGATAAAAAAAAAGTTACATGGGAAAAATTAATCGAAATTGTACATAACGCTAAATCGAACTAACGAATGGATTGTGTCGTATGAAAATTTAAAACTAAAAAAAATAGTACTTCCATTCATGATATCAACATGAAATTTTGAATGCAGCTTGATATTGAGGTTAATAAAAGCGGAGAATTCTAAAATCTTAACTATTATAGTCAGAATAGAAACTCATCTCCTGGTGGCTGGACCAATTTCGAAAGAATCTAGATTTGTAGAAAATTAAATTCTAAGAACTTTTCTAGAATGCGACATTTCTCTACGAATGATAAAAAAAAAGTTACATGGGAAAAATTAATCGAAATTGTACATAACGCTAAATCGAACTAACGAATGGATTGTGTCGTATGAAAATTTAAAACTAAAAAAAATAGTACTTCCATTCATGATATCAACATGAAATTTTGAATGCAGCTTGATATTGAGGTTAATAAAAGCGGAGAATTCTAAAATCTTAACTATTATAGTCAGAATAGAAACTCATCTCCTGGTGGCTGGACCAATTTCGAAAGAATCTAGATTTGTAGAAAATTAAATTCTAAGAACTTTTCTAGAATGCGACATTTCTCTACGAATGATAAAAAAAAAGTTACATGGGAAAAATTAATCGAAATTGTACATAACGCTAAATCGAACTAACGAATGGATTGTGTCGTATGAAAATTTAAAACTAAAAAAAATAGTACTTCCATTCATGATATCAACATGAAATTTTGAATGCAGCTTGATATTGAGGTTAATAAAAGCGGAGAATTCTAAAATCTTAACTATTATAGTCGGAATAGAAACTCATCTCCTGGTGGCTGGACCAATTTCGAAAGAATCTAGATTTGTAGAAAATTAAATTCTAAGAACTTTTCTAGAAAGCGACATTTCTCTACGAATGATAAAAAAAAAGTTACATGGGAAAAATTAATCGAAATTGTACATAACGCTAAATCGAACTAACGAATGGATTGTGTCGTATGAAAATTTAAAACTAAAAAAAATAGTACTTCCATTCATGATATCAACATGAAATTTTGAATGCAGCTTGATATTGAGGTTAATAAAAGCGGAGAATTCTAAAATCTTAACTATTATAGTCAGAATAGAAACTCATCTCCTGGTGGTTGGACCAATTTCGAAAGAATCTAGATTTGTAGAAAATTAAATTCTAAGAACTTTTCTAGAATGCGACATTTCTCTACGAATGATAAAAAAAAAGTTACATGGGAAAAATTAATCGAAATTGTACATAACGCTAAATCGAACTAACGAATGGATTGTGTCGTATGAAAATTTAAAACTAAAAAAAATAGTACTTCCATTCATGATATCAACATGAAATTTTGAATGCAGCTTGATATTGAGGTTAATAAAAGCGGAGAATTCTAAAATCTTAACTATTATAGTCAGAATAGAAACTCATCTCCTGGTGGCTGGACCAATTTCGAAAGAATCTAGATTTGTAGAAAATTAAATTCTAAGAACTTTTCTAGAAAGCGACATTTCTCTACGAATGATAAAAAAAAAGTTACATGGGAAAAATTAATCGAAATTGTACATAACGCTAAATCGAACTAACGAATGGATTGTGTCGTATGAAAATTTAAAACTAAAAAAAATAGTACTTCCATTCATGATATCAACATGAAATTTTGAATGCAGCTTGATATTGAGGTTAATAAAAGCGGAGAATTCTAAAATCTTAACTATTATGGTCGGAATAGAAACTCATCTCCTGGTGGCTGGACCAATTTCGAAAGAATCTAGATTTGTAGAAAATTAAATTCTAAGAACTTTTCTAGAATGCGACATTTCTCTACGAATGATAAAAAAAAAGTTACATGGGAAAAATTAATCGAAATTGTACATAACGCTAAATCGAACTAACGAATGGATTGTGTCGTATGAAAATTTAAAACTAAAAAAAATAGTACTTCCATTCATGATATCAACATGAAATTTTGAATGCAGCTTGATATTGAGGTTAATAAAAGCGGAGAATTCTAAAATCTTAACTATTATAGTCAGAATAGAAACTCATCTCCTGGTGGCTGGACCAATTTCGAAAGAATCTAGATTTGTAGAAAATTAAATTCTAAGAACTTTTCTAGAAAGCGACATTTCTCTACGAATGATAAAAAAAAAGTTACATGGGAAAAATTAATCGAAATTGTACATAACGCTAAATCGAACTAACGAATGGATTGTGTCGTATGAAAATTTAAAACTAAAAAAAATAGTACTTCCATTCATGATATCAACATGAAATTTTGAATGCAGCTTGATATTGAGGTTAATAAAAGCGGAGAATTCTAAAATCTTAACTATTATAGTCAGAATAGAAACTCATCTCCTGGTGGCTGGACCAATTTCGAAAGAATCTAGATTTGTAGAAAATTAAATTCTAAGAACTTTTCTAGAAAGCGACATTTCTCTACGAATGATAAAAAAAAAGTTACATGGGAAAAATTAATCGAAATTGTACATAACGCTAAATCGAACTAACGAATGGATTGTGTCGTATGAAAATTTAAAACTAAAAAAAATAGTACTTCCATTCATGATATCAACATGAAATTTTGAATGCAGCTTGATATTGAGGTTAATAAAAGCGGAGAATTCTAAAATCTTAACTATTATAGTCAGAATAGAAACTCATCTCCTGGTGGCTGGACCAATTTCGAAAGAATCTAGATTTGTAGAAAATTAAATTCTAAGAACTTTTTTAGAATGCGACATTTCTCTAGGAATGATAAAAAAAAAGTTACATGGGAAAAATTAATCGAAATTGTACATAACGCTAAATCGAACTAACGAATGGATTGTGTCGTATGAAAATTTAAAACTAAAAAAATTAGTACTTCCATTCATGATATCAACATGAAATTTTGAATGCAGCTTGATATTGAGGTTATTAAAAGCGGAGAATTCTAAAATCTTAACTATTATAGTCGGAATAGAAACTCATCTCCTGGTGGCTGGACCAATTTCGAAAGAATCTAGATTTGTAGAAAATTAAATTCTAAGAACTTTTCTAGAAAGCGACATTTCTCTACGAATGATAAAAAAAAAGTTACATGGGAAAAATTAATCGAAATTGTACATAACGCTAAATCGAACTAACGAATGGATTGTGTCGTATGAAAATTTAAAACTAAAAAAAATAGTACTTCCATTCATGATATCAACATGAAATTTTGAATGCAGCTTGATATTGAGGTTAATAAAAGCGGAGAATTCTAAAATCTTAACTATTATAGTCAGAATAGAAACTCATCTCCTGGTGGCTGGACCAATTTCGAAAGAATCTAGATTTGTAGAAAATTAAATTCTAAGAACTTTTCTAGAAAGCGACATTTCTCTACGAATGATAAAAAAAAAGTTACATGGGAAAAATTAATCGAAATTGTACATAACGCTAAATCGAACTAACGAATGGATTGTGTCGTATGAAAATTTAAAACTAAAAAAATTAGTACTTCCATTCATGATATCAACATGAAATTTTGAATGCAGCTTGATATTGAGGTTAATAAAAGCGGAGAATTCTAAAATCTTAACTATTATAGTCGGAATAGAAACTCATCTCCTGGTGGCTGGACCAATTTCGAAAGAATCTAGATTTGTAGAAAATTAAATTCTAAGAACTTTTCTAGAATGCGACATTTCTCTACGAATGATAAAAAAAAAGTTACATGGGAAAAATTAATCGAAATTGTACATAACGCTAAATCGAACTAACGAATGGATTGTGTCGTATGAAAATTTAAAACTAAAAAAAATAGTACTTCCATTCATGATATCAACATGAAATTTTGAATGCAGCTTGATATTGAGGTTAATAAAAGCGGAGAATTCTAAAATCTTAACTATTATAGTCAGAATAGAAACTCATCTCCTGGTGGCTGGACCAATTTCGAAAGAATCTAGATTTGTAGAAAATTAAATTCTAAGAACTTTTCTAGAATGCGACATTTCTCTACGAATGATAAAAAAAAAGTTACATGGGAAAAATTAATCGAAATTGTACATAACGCTAAATCGAACTAACGAATGGATTGTGTCGTATGAAAATTTAAAACTAAAAAAAATAGTACTTCCATTCATGATATCAACATGAAATTTTGAATGCAGCTTGATATTGAGGTTAATAAAAGCGGAGAATTCTAAAATCTTAACTATTATAGTCAGAATAGAAACTCATCTCCTGGTGGCTGGACCAATTTCGAAAGAATTTAGATTTGTAGAAAATTAAATTCTAAGAACTTTTCTAGAATGCGACATTTCTCTACGAATGATAAAAAAAAAGTTACATGGGAAAAATTAATCGAAATTGTACATAACGCTAAATCGAACTAACGAATGGATTGTGTCGTATGAAAATTTAAAACTAAAAAAAATAGTACTTCCATTCATGATATCAACATGAAATTTTGAATGCAGCTTGATATTGAGGTTAATAAAAGCGGAGAATTCTAAAATCTTAACTATTATAGTCAGAATAGAAACTCATCTCCTGGTGGCTGGACCAATTTCAAAAGAATCTAGATTTGTAGAAAATTAAATTCTAAGAACTTTTCTAGAATGCGACATTTCTCTACGAATGATAAAAAAAAAGTTACATGGGAAAAATTAATCGAAATTGTACATAACGCTAAATCGAACTAACGAATGGATTGTGTCGTATGAAAATTTAAAACTAAAAAAAATAGTACTTCCATTCATGATATCAACATGAAATTTTGAATGCAGCTTGATATTGAGGTTAATAAAAGCGGAGAATTCTAAAATCTTAACTATTATAGTCGGAATAGAAACTCATCTCCTGGTGGCTGGACCAATTTCGAAAGAATCTAGATTTGTAGAAAATTAAATTCTAAGAACTTTTCTAGAAAGCGACATTTCTCTACGAATGATAAAAAAAAAGTTACATGGGAAAAATTAATCGAAATTGTACATAACGCTAAATCGAACTAACGAATGGATTGTGTCGTATGAAAATTTAAAACTAAAAAAAATAGTACTTCCATTCATGATATCAACATGAAATTTTGAATGCAGCTTGATATTGAGGTTAATAAAAGCGGAGAATTCTAAAATCTTAACTATTATAGTCAGAATAGAAACTCATCTCCTGGTGGCTGGACCAATTTCGAAAGAATCTAGATTTGTAGAAAATTAAATTCTAAGAACTTTTCTAGAATGCGACATTTCTCTAGGAATGATAAAAAAAAAGTTACATGGGAAAAATTAATCGAAATTGTACATAACGCTAAATCGAACTAACGAATGGATTGTGTCGTATGAAAATTTAAAACTAAAAAAAATAGTACTTCCATTCATGATATCAACATGAAATTTTGAATGCAGCTTGATATTGAGGTTAATAAAAGCGGAGAATTCTAAAATCTTAACTATTATAGTCAGAATAGAAACTCATCTCCTGGTGGCTGGACCAATTTCGAAAGAATCTAGATTTGTAGAAAATTAAATTCTAAGAACTTTTCTAGAATGCGACATTTCTCTACGAATGATAAAAAAAAAGTTACATGGGAAAAATTAATCGAAATTGTACATAACGCTAAATCGAACTAACGAATGGATTGTGTCGTATGAAAATTTAAAACTAAAAAAATTAGTACTTCCATTCATGATATCAACATGAAATTTTGAATGCAGCTTGATATTGAGGTTAATAAAAGCGGAGAATTCTAAAATCTTAACTATTATAGTCGGAATAGAAACTCATCTCCTGGTGGCTGGACCAATTTCGAAAGAATCTAGATTTGTAGAAAATTAAATTCTAAGAACTTTTCTAGAATGCGACATTTCTCTACGAATGATAAAAAAAAAGTTACATGGGAAAAATTAATCGAAATTGTACATAACGCTAAATCGAACTAACGAATGGATTGTGTCGTATGAAAATTTAAAACTAAAAAAAATAGTACTTCCATTCATGATATCAACATGAAATTTTGAATGCAGCTTGATATTGAGGTTAATAAAAGCGGAGAATTCTAAAATCTTAACTATTATAGTCAGAATAGAAACTCATCTCCTGGTGGCTGGACCAATTTCGAAAGAATCTAGATTTGTAGAAAATTAAATTCTAAGAACTTTTCTAGAGTGCGACATTTCTCTACGAATGATAAAAAAAAAGTTACATGGGAAAAATTAATCGAAATTGTACATAACGCTAAATCGAACTAACGAATGGATTGTGTCGTATGAAAATTTAAAACTAAAATTTAGTACTTCCATTCATGATATCAACATGAAATTTTGAATGCAGCTTGATATTGAGGTTAATAAAAGCGGAGAATTCTAAAATCTTAACTATTATAGTCAGAATAGAAACTCATCTCCTGGTGGCTGGACCAATTTCGAAAGAATCTAGATTTGTAGAAAATTAAATTCTAAGAACTTTTCTAGAAAGCGACATTTCTCTACGAATGATAAAAAAAAAGTTACATGGGAAAAATTAATCGAAATTGTACATAACGCTAAATCGAACTAACGAATGGATTGTGTCGTATGAAAATTTAAAACTAAAAAAAATAGTACTTCCATTCATGATATCAACATGAAATTTTGAATGCAGCTTGATATTGAGGTTAATAAAAGCGGAGAATTCTAAAATCTTAACTATTATAGTCAGAATAGAAACTCATCTCCTGGTGGCTGGACCAATTTCGAAAGAATCTAGATTTGTAGAAAATTAAATTATAAGAACTTTTCTAGAAAGCGACATTTCTCTACGAATGATAAAAAAAAAGTTACATGGGAAAAATTAATCGAAATTGTACATAACGCTAAATCGAACTAACGAATGGATTGTGTCGTATGAAAATTTAAAACTAAAAAAAATAGTACTTCCATTCATGATATCAACATGAAATTTTGAATGCAGCTTGATATTGAGGTTAATAAAAGCGGAGAATTCTAAAATCTTAACTATTATAGTCAGAATAGAAACTCATCTCCTGGTGGCTGGACCAATTTCGAAAGAATCTAGATTTGTAGAAAATTAAATTCTAAGAACTTTTCTAGAAAGCGACATTTCTCTACGAATGATAAAAAAAAAGTTACATGGGAAAAATTAATCGAAGTTGTACATAACGCTAAATCGAACTAACGAATGGATTGTGTCGTATGAAAATTTAAAACTAAAAAAAATAGTACTTCCATTCATGATATCAACATGAAATTTTGAATGCAGCTTGATATTGAGGTTAATAAAAGCGGAGAATTCTAAAATCTTAACTATTATAGTCAGAATAGAAACTCATCTCCTGGTGGCTGGACCAATTTCGAAAGAATCTAGATTTGTAGAAAATTAAATTATAAGAACTTTTCTAGAAAGCGACATTTCTCTACGAATGATAAAAAAAAAGTTACATGGGAAAAATTAATCGAAATTGTACATAACGCTAAATCGAACTAACGAATGGATTGTGTCGTATGAAAATTTAAAACTAAAAAAAATAGTACTTCCATTCATGATATCAACATGAAATTTTGAATGCAGCTTGATATTGAGGTTAATAAAAGCGGAGAATTCTAAAATCTTAACTATTATAGTCAGAATAGAAACTCATCTCCTGGTGGCTGGACCAATTTCGAAAGAATCTAGATTTGTAGAAAATTAAATTCTAAGAACTTTTCTAGAAAGCGACATTTCTCTACGAATGATAAAAAAAAAAGTTACATGGGAAAAATTAATCGAAATTGTACATAACGCTAAATCGAACTAACGAATGGATTGTGTCGTATGAAAATTTAAAACTAAAAAAATTAGTACTTCCATTCATGATATCAACATGAAATTTTGAATGCAGCTTGATATTGAGGTTAATAAAAGCGGAGAATTCTAAAATCTTAACTATTATAGTCAGAATAGAAACTCATCTCCTGGTGGCTGGACCAATTTCGAAAGAATCTAGATTTGTAGAAAATTAAATTCTAAGAACTTTTCTAGAATGCGACATTTCTCTAGGAATGATAAAAAAAAAGTTACATGGGAAAAATTAATCGAAATTGTACATAACGCTAAATCGAACTAACGAATGGATTGTGTCGTATGAAAATTTAAAACTAAAAAAAATAGTACTTCCATTCATGATATCAACATGAAATTTTGAATGCAGCTTGATATTGAGGTTAATAAAAGCGGAGAATTCTAAAATCTTAACTATTATAGTCAGAATAGAAACTCATCTCCTGGTGGCTGGACCAATTTCGAAAGAATCTAGATTTGTAGAAAATTAAATTCTAAGAACTTTTCTAGAAAGCGACATTTCTCTACGAATGATAAAAAAAAAGTTACATGGGAAAAATTAATCGAAATTGTACATAACGCTAAATCGAACTAACGAATGGATTGTGTCGTATGAAAATTTAAAACTAAAAAAATTAGTACTTCCATTCATGATATCAACATGAAATTTTGAATGCAGCTTGATATTGAGGTTAATAAAAGCGGAGAATTCTAAAATCTTAACTATTATAGTCAGAATAGAAACTCATCTCCTGGTGGCTGGACCAATTTCGAAAGAATCTAGATTTGTAGAAAATTAAATTCTAAGAACTTTTCTAGAAAGCGACATTTCTCTACGAATGATAAAAAAAAAGTTACATGGGAAAAATTAATCGAAATTGTACATAACGCTAAATCGAACTAACGAATGGATTGTGTCGTATGAAAATTTAAAACTAAAAAAAATAGTACTTCCATTCATGATATCAACATGAAATTTTGAATGCAGCTTGATATTGAGGTTAATAAAAGCGGAGAATTCTAAAATCTTAACTATTATAGTCAGAATAGAAACTCATCTCCTGGTGGCTGGACCAATTTCGAAAGAATCTAGATTTGTAGAAAATTAAATTCTAAGAACTTTTCTAGAAAGCGACATTTCTCTACGAATGATAAAAAAAAAGTTACATGGGAAAAATTAATCGAAATTGTACATAACGCTAAATCGAACTAACGAATGGATTGTGTCGTATGAAAATTTAAAACTAAAAAAAATAGTACTTCCATTCATGATATCAACATGAAATTTTGAATGCAGCTTGATATTGAGGTTAATAAAAGCGGAGAATTCTAAAATCTTAACTATTATAGTCAGAATAGAAACTCATCTCCTGGTGGCTGGACCAATTTCGAAAGAATCTAGATTTGTAGAAAATTAAATTCTAAGAACTTTTCTAGAAAGCGACATTTCTCTACGAATGATAAAAAAAAAGTTACATGGGAAAAATTAATCGAAATTGTACATAACGCTAAATCGAACTAACGAATGGATTGTGTCGTATGAAAATTTAAAACTAAAAAAATTAGTACTTCCATTCATGATATCAACATGAAATTTTGAATGCAGCTTGATATTGAGGTTAATAAAAGCGGAGAATTCTAAAATCTTAACTATTATAGTCAGAATAGAAACTCATCTCCTGGTGGCTGGATCAATTTCGAAAGAATCTAGATTTGTAGAAAATTAAATTCTAAGAACTTTTCTAGAATACGACATTTCTCTAGGAATGATAAAAAAAAAGTTACATGGGAAAAATTAATCGAAATTGTACATAACGCTAAATCGAACTAACGAATGGATTGTGTCGTATGAAAATTTAAAACTAAAACAAATAGTACTTCCATTCATGATATCAACATGAAATTTTGAATGCAGCTTGATATTGAGGTTAATAAAAGCGGAGAATTCTAAAATCTTAACTATTATAGTCAGAATAGAAACTCATCTCCTGGTGGCTGGACCAATTTCGAAAGAATCTAGATTTGTAGAAAATTAAATTCTAAGAACTTTTCTAGAAAGCGACATTTCTCTACGAATGATAAAAAAAAAGTTACATGGGAAAAATTAATCGAAATTGTACATAACGCTAAATCGAACTAACGAATGGATTGTGTCGTATGAAAATTTAAAACTAAAAAAATTAGTACTTCCATTCATGATATCAACATGAAATTTTGAATGCAGCTTGATATTGAGGTTAATAAAAGCGGAGAATTCTAAAATCTTAACTATTATAGTCAGAATAGAAACTCATCTCCTGGTGGCTGGACCAATTTCGAAAGAATCTAGATTTGTAGAAAATTAAATTCTAAGAACTTTTCTAGAAAGCGACATTTCTCTACGAATGATAAAAAAAAAGTTACATGGGAAAAATTAATCGAAATTGTACATAACGCTAAATCGAACTAACGAATGGATTGTGTCGTATGAAAATTTAAAACTAAAAAAAATAGTACTTCCATTCATGATATCAACATGAAATTTTGAATGCAGCTTGATATTGAGGTTAATAAAAGCGGAGAATTCTAAAATCTTAACTATTATAGTCAGAATAGAAACTCATCTCCTGGTGGCTGGACCAATTTCGAAAGAATCTAGATTTGTAGAAAATTAAATTCTAAGAACTTTTCTAGAAAGCGACATTTCTCTACGAATGATAAAAAAAAAGTTACATGGGAAAAATTAATCGAAATTGTACATAACGCTAAATCGAACTAACGAATGGATTGTGTCGTATGAAAATTTAAAACTAAAAAAAATAGTACTTCCATTCATGATATCAACATGAAATTTTGAATGCAGCTTGATATTGAGGTTAATAAAAGCGGAGAATTCTAAAATCTTAACTATTATAGTCGGAATAGAAACTCATCTCCTGGTGGCTGGACCAATTTCGAAAGAATCTAGATTTGTAGAAAATTAAATTCTAAGAACTTTTTTAGAAAGCGACATTTCTCTACGAATGATAAAAAAAAAGTTACATGGGAAAAATTAATCGAAATTGTACATAACGCTAAATCGAACTAACGAATGGATTGTGTCGTATGAAAATTTAAAACTAAAAAAATTAGTACTTCCATTCATGATATCAACATGAAATTTTGAATGCAGCTTGATATTGAGGTTAATAAAAGCGGAGAATTCTAAAATCTTAACTATTATAGTCAGAATAGAAACTCATCTCCTGGTGGCTGGACCAATTTCGAAAGAATCTAGATTTGTAGAAAATTAAATTCTAAGAACTTTTCTAGAAAGCGACATTTCTCTACGAATGATAAAAAAAAAGTTACATGGGAAAAATTAATCGAAATTGTACATAACGCTAAATCGAACTAACGAATGGATTGTGTCGTATGAAAATTTAAAACTAAAAAAAATAGTACTTCCATTCATGATATCAACATGAAATTTTGAATGCAGCTTGATATTGAGGTTAATAAAAGCGGAGAATTCTAAAATCTTAACTATTATAGTCGGAATAGAAACTCATCTCCTGGTGGCTGGACCAATTTCGAAAGAATCTAGATTTGTAGAAAATTAAATTCTAAGAACTTTTTTAGAATGCGACATTTCTCTACGAATGATAAAAAAAAAGTTACATGGGAAAAATTAATCGAAATTGTACATAACGCTAAATCGAACTAACGAATGGATTGTGTCGTATGAAAATTTAAAACTAAAAAAAATAGTACTTCCATTCATGATATCAACATGAAATTTTGAATGCAGCTTGATATTGAGGTTAATAAAAGCGGAGAATTCTAAAATCTTAACTATTATAGTCAGAATAGAAACTCATCTCCTGGTGGCTGGACCAATTTCGAAAGAATCTAGATTTGTAGAAAATTAAATATTATTTATTATATTATATAGATTTGTAGAAAATTAAATTCTAAGAACTTTTTTAGAATGCGACATTTCTCTACGAATGATAAAAAAAAAGTTACATGGGAAAAATTAATCGAAATTGTACATAACGCTAAATCGAACTAACGAATGGATTGTGTCGTATGAAAATTTAAAACTAAAAAAAATAGTACTTCCATTCATGATATCAACATGAAATTTTGAATGCAGCTTGATATTGAGGTTAATAAAAGCGGAGAATTCTAAAATCTTAACTATTATAGTCAGAATAGAAACTCATCTCCTGGTGGCTGGACCAATTTCGAAAGAATCTAGATTTGTAGAAAATTAAATTCTAAGAACTTTTTTAGAATGCGACATTTCTCTACGAATGATAAAAAAAAAGTTACATGGGAAAAATTAATCGAAATTGTACATAACGCTAAATCGAACTAACGAATGGATTGTGTCGTATGAAAATTTAAAACTAAAAAAATTAGTACTTCCATTCATGATATCAACATGAAATTTTGAATGCAGCTTGATATTGAGGTTAATAAAAGCGGAGAATTCTAAAATCTTAACTATTATAGTCGGAATAGAAACTCATCTCCTGGTGGCTGGACCAATTTTGAAAGAATCTAGATTTGTAGAAAATTAAATTCTAAGAACTTTTCTAGAAAGCGACATTTCTCTACGAATGATAAAAAAAAAGTTACATGGGAAAAATTAATCGAAATTGTACATAACGCTAAATCGAACTAACGAATGGATTGTGTCGTATGAAAATTTAAAACTAAAAAAAATAGTACTTCCATTCATGATATCAACATGAAATTTTGAATGCAGCTTGATATTGAGGTTAATAAAAGCGGAGAATTCTAAAATCTTAACTATTATAGTCAGAATAGAAACTCATCTCCTGGTGGCTGGACCAATTTCGAAAGAATCTAGATTTGTAGAAAATTAAATTCTAAGAACTTTTCTAGAAAGCGACATTTCTCTACGAATGATAAAAAAAAAGTTACATGGGAAAAATTAATCGAAATTGTACATAACGCTAAATCGAACTAACGAATGGATTGTGTCGTATGAAAATTTAAAACTAAAAAAATTAGTACTTCCATTCATGATATCAACATGAAATTTTGAATGCAGCTTGATATTGAGGTTAATAAAAGCGGAGAATTCTAAAATCTTAACTATTATAGTCGGAATAGAAACTCATCTCCTGGTGGCTGGACCAATTTCGAAAGAATCTAGATTTGTAGAAAATTAAATTCTAAGAACTTTTCTAGAATGCGACATTTCTCTACGAATGATAAAAAAAAAGTTACATGGGAAAAATTAATCGAAATTGTACATAACGCTAAATCGAACTAACAAATGGATTGTGTCGTATGAAAATTTAAAACTAAAAAAAATAGTACTTCCATTCATGATATCAACATGAAATTTTGAATGCAGCTTGATATTGAGGTTAATAAAAGCGGAGAATTCTAAAATCTTAACTATTATAGTCAGAATAGAAACTCATCTCCTGGTGGCTGGACCAATTTCGAAAGAATCTAGATTTGTAGAAAATTAAATTCTAAGAACTTTTCTAGAAAGCGACATTTCTCTACGAATGATAAAAAAAAAGTTACATGGGAAAAATTAATCGAAATTGTACATAACGCTAAATCGAACTAACGAATGGATTGTGTCGTATGAAAATTTAAAACTAAAAAAAATAGTACTTCCATTCATGATATCAACATGAAATTTTGAATGCAGCTTGATATTGAGGTTAATAAAAGCGGAGAATTCTAAAATCTTAACTATTATAGTCGGAATAGAAACTCATCTCCTGGTGGCTGGACCAATTTCGAAAGAATCTAGATTTGTAGAAAATTAAATTCTAAGAACTTTTCTAGAATGCGACATTTCTCTACGAATGATAAAAAAAAAGTTACATGGGAAAAATTAATCGAAATTGTACATAACGCTAAATCGAACTAACGAATGGATTGTGTCGTATGAAAATTTAAAACTAAAAAAAATAGTACTTCCATTCATGATATCAACATGAAATTTTGAATGCAGCTTGATATTGAGGTTAATAAAAGCGGAGAATTCTAAAATCTTAACTATTATAGTCAGAATAGAAACTCATCTCCTGGTGGCTGGACCAATTTCGAAAGAATCTAGATTTGTAGAAAATTAAATTCTAAGAACTTTTCTAGAATGCGACATTTCTCTACGAATGATAAAAAAAAAGTTACATGGGAAAAATTAATCGAAATTGGTGGCTGGACCAATTTCGAAAGAATCTAGATTTGTAGAAAATTAAATTCTAAGAACTTTTCTAGAATGCGACATTTCTCTACGAATGATAAAAAAAAAGTTACATGGGAAAAATTAATCGAAATTGTACATAACGCTAAATCGAACTAACGAATGGATTGTGTCGTATGAAAATTTAAAACTAAAAAAAATAGTACTTCCATTCATGATATCAACATGAAATTTTGAATGCAGCTTGATATTGAGGTTAATAAAAGCGGAGAATTCTAAAATCTTAACTATTATAGTCAGAATAGAAACTCATCTCCTGGTGGCTGGACCAATTTCGAAAGAATCTAGATTTGTAGAAAAATTAATCGAAATTGTACATAACGCTAAATCGAACTAACGAATGGATTGTGTCGTATGAAAATTTAAAACTAAAAAAAATAGTACTTCCATTCATGATATCAACATGAAATTTTGAATGCAGCTTGATATTGAGGTTAATAAAAGCGGAGAATTCTAAAATCTTAACTATTATAGTCAGAATAGAAACTCATCTCCTGGTGGCTGGACCAATTTCGAAAGAATCTAGATTTGTAGAAAATTAAATTCTAAGAACTTTTCTAGAATGCGACATTTCTCTACGAATGATAAAAAAAAGTTACATGGGAAAAATTAATCGAAATTGTACATAACGCTAAATCGAACTAACGAATGGATTGTGTCGTATGAAAATTTAAAACTAAAAAAATTAGTACTTCCATTCATGATATCAACATGAAATTTTGAATGCAGCTTGATATTGAGGTTAATAAAAGCGGAGAATTCTAAAATCTTAACTATTATAGTCGGAATAGAAACTCATCTCCTGGTGGCTGGACCAATTTCGAAAGAATCTAGATTTGTAGAAAATTAAATTCTAAGAACTTTTCTAGAATGCGACATTTCTCTACGAATGATAAAAAAAAAGTTACATGGGAAAAATTAATCGAAATTGTACATAACGCTAAATCGAACTAACGAATGGATTGTGTCGTATGAAAATTTAAAACTAAAAAAAATAGTACTTCCATTCATGATATCAACATGAAATTTTGAATGCAGCTTGATATTGAGGTTAATAAAAGCGGAGAATTCTAAAATCTTAACTATTATAGTCAGAATAGAAACTCATCTCCTGGTGGCTGGACCAATTTCGAAAGAATCTAGATTTGTAGAAAATTAAATTCTAAGAACTTTTCTAGAATGCGACATTTCTCTACGAATGATAAAAAAAAAGTTACATGGGAAAAATTAATCGAAATTGTACATAACGCTAAATCGAACTAACGAATGGATTGTGTCGTATGAAAATTTAAAACTAAAAAAAATAGTACTTCCATTCATGATATCAACATGAAATTTTGAATGCAGCTTGATATTGAGGTTAATAAAAGCGGAGAATTCTAAAATCTTAACTATTATAGTCAGAATAGAAACTCATCTCCTGGTGGCTGGACCAATTTCGAAAGAATCTAGATTTGTAGAAAATTAAATTCTAAGAACTTTTCTAGAATGCGACATTTCTCTAGGAATGATAAAAAAAAAGTTACATGGGAAAAATTAATCGAAATTGTACATAACGATAAATCGAACTAACGAATGGATTGTGTCGTATGAAAATTTAAAACTAAAAAAAATAGTACTTCCATTCATGATATCAACATGAAATTTTGAATGCAGCTTGATATTGAGGTTAATAAAAGCGGAGAATTCTAAAATCTTAACTATTATAGTCGGAATAGAAACTCATCTCCTGGTGGCTGGACCAATTTCGAAAGAATCTAGATTTGTAGAAAATTAAATTCTAAGAACATTTCTAGAATGCGACATTTCTCTACGAATGATAAAAAAAAAGTTACATGGGAAAAATTAATCGAAATTGTACATAACGCTAAATCGAACTAACGAATGGATTGTGTCGTATGAAAATTTAAAACTAAAAAAAATAGTACTTCCATTCATGATATCAACATGAAATTTTGAATGCAGCTTGATATTGAGGTTAATAAAAGCGGAGAATTCTAAAATCTTAACTATTATAGTCGGAATAGAAACTCATCTCCTGGTGGCTGGACCAATTTCGAAAGAATCTAGATTTGTAGAAAATTAAATTCTAAGAACTTTTCTAGAATGCGACATTTCTCTACGAATGATAAAAAAAAAGTTACATGGGAAAAATTAATCGAAATTGTACATAACGCTAAATCGAACTAACGAATGGATTGTGTCGTATGAAAATTTAAAACTAAAAAAATTAGTACTTCCATTCATGATATCAACATGAAATTTTGAATGCAGCTTGATATTGAGGTTAATAAAAGCGGAGAATTCTAAAATCTTAACTATTATAGTCGGAATAGAAACTCATCTCCTGGTGGCTGGACCAATTTCGAAAGAATCTAGATTTGTAGAAAATTAAATTCTAAGAACTTTTCTAGAAAGCGACATTTCTCTACGAATGATAAAAAAAAAGTTACATGGGAAAAATTAATCGAAATTGTACATAACGCTAAATCGAACTAACGAATGGATTGTGTCGTATGAAAATTTAAAACTAAAAAAATTAGTACTTCCATTCATGATATCAACATGAAATTTTGAATGCAGCTTGATATTGAGGTTAATAAAAGCGGAGAATTCTAAAATCTTAACTATTATAGTCAGAATAGAAACTCATCTCCTGGTGGCTGGACCAATTTCGAAAGAATCTAGATTTGTAGAAAATTAAATTCTAAGAACTTTTCTAGAAAGCGACATTTCTCTACGAATGATAAAAAAAAAGTTACATGGGAAAAATTAATCGAAATTGTACATAACGCTAAATCGAACTAACGAATGGATTGTGTCGTATGAAAATTTAAAACTAAAAAAAATAGTACTTCCATTCATGATATCAACATGAAATTTTGAATGCAGCTTGATATTGAGGTTAATAAAAGCGGAGAATTCTAAAATCTTAACTATTATAGTCAGAATAGAAACTCATCTCCTGGTGGCTGGACCAATTTCGAAAGAATCTAGATTTGTAGAAAATTAAATTCTAAGAACTTTTCTAGAATGCGACATTTCTCTACGAATGATAAAAAAAAAGTTACATGGGAAAAATTAATCGAAATTGTACATAACGCTAAATCGAACTAACGAATGGATTGTGTCGTATGAAAATTTAAAACTAAAAAAATTAGTACTTCCATTCATGATATCAACATGAAATTTTGAATGCAGCTTGATATTGAGGTTAATAAAAGCGGAGAATTCTAAAATCTTAACTATTATAGTCGGAATAGAAACTCATCTCCTGGTGGCTGGACCAATTTCGAAAGAATCTAGATTTGTAGAAAATTAAATTCTAAGAACTTTTCTAGAATGCAACATTTCTCTACGAATGATAAAAAAAAAGTTACATGGGAAAAATTAATCGAAATTGTACATAACGCTAAATCGAACTAACGAATGGATTGTGTCGTATGAAAATTTAAAACTAAAAAAATTAGTACTTCCATTCATGATATCAACATGAAATTTTGAATGCAGCTTGATATTGAGGTTAATAAAAGCGGAGAATTCTAAAATCTTAACTATTATAGTCGGAATAGAAACTCATCTCCTGGTGGCTGGACCAATTTCGAAAGAATCTAGATTTGTAGAAAATTAAATTCTAAGAACTTTTCTAGAATGCGACATTTCTCTACGAATGATAAAAAAAAAGTTACATGGGAAAAATTAATCGAAATTGTACATAACGCTAAATCGAACTAACGAATGGATTGTGTCGTATGAAAATTTAAAACTAAAAAAAATAGTACTTCCATTCATGATATCAACATGAAATTTTGAATGCAGCTTGATATTGAGGTTAATAAAAGCGGAGAATTCTAAAATCTTAACTATTATAGTCAGAATAGAAACTCATCTCCTGGTGGCTGGACCAATTTCGAAAGAATCTAGATTTGTAGAAAATTAAATTCTAAGAACTTTTCTAGAATGCGACATTTCTCTACGAATGATAAAAAAAAAGTTACATGGGAAAAATTAATCGAAATTGTACATAACGCTAAATCGAACTAACGAATGGATTGTGTCGTATGAAAATTTAAAACTAAAAAAAATAGTACTTCCATTCATGATATCAACATGAAATTTTGAATGCAGCTTGATATTGAGGTTAATAAAAGCGGAGAATTCTAAAATCTTAACTATTATAGTCAGAATAGAAACTCATCTCCTGGTGGCTGGACCAATTTCGAAAGAATCTAGATTTGTAGAAAATTAAATTCTAAGAACTTTTCTAGAATGCGACATTTCTCTACGAATGATAAAAAAAAAGTTACATGGGAAAAATTAATCGAAATTGTACATAACGCTAAATCGAACTAACGAATGGATTGTGTCGTATGAAAATTTAAAACTAAAAAAAATAGTACTTCCATTCATGATATCAACATGAAATTTTGAATGCAGCTTGATATTGAGGTTAATAAAAGCGGAGAATTCTAAAATCTTAACTATTATAGTCAGAATAGAAACTCATCTCCTGGTGGCTGGACCAATTTCGAAAGAATCTAGATTTGTAGAAAATTAAATTCTAAGAACTTTTCTAGAAAGCGACATTTCTCTACGAATGATAAAAAAAAAGTTACATGGGAAAAATTAATCGAAATTGTACATAACGCTAAATCGAACTAACGAATGGATTGTGTCGTATGAAAATTTAAAACTAAAAAAAATAGTACTTCCATTCATGATATCAACATGAAATTTTGAATGCAGCTTGATATTGAGGTTAATAAAAGCGGAGAATTCTAAAATCTTAACTATTATAGTCGGAATAGAAACTCATCTCCTGGTGGCTGGACCAATTTCGAAAGAATCTAGATTTGTAGAAAATTAAATTCTAAGAACTTTTCTAGAATGCGACATTTCTCTACGAATGATAAAAAAAAAGTTACATGGGAAAAATTAATCGAAATTGTACATAACGCTAAATCGAACTAACGAATGGATTGTGTCGTATGAAAATTTAAAACTAAAAAAAATAGTACTTCCATTCATGATATCAACATGAAATTTTGAATGCAGCTTGATATTGAGGTTAATAAAAGCGGAGAATTCTAAAATCTTAACTATTATAGTCGGAATAGAAACTCATCTCCTGGTGGCTGGACCAATTTCGAAAGAATCTAGATTTGTAGAAAATTAAATTCTAAGAACTTTTCTAGAATGCGACATTTCTCTACGAATGATAAAAAAAAAGTTACATGGGAAACATTAATCGAAATTGTACATAACGCTAAATCGAACTAACGAATGGATTGTGTCGTATGAAAATTTAAAACTAAAAAAAATAGTACTTCCATTCATGATATCAACATGAAATTTTGAATGCAGCTTGATATTGAGGTTAATAAAAGCGGAGAATTCTAAAATCTTAACTATTATAGTCAGAATAGAAACTCATCTCCTGGTGGCTGGACCAATTTCGAAAGAATCTAGATTTGTAGAAAATTAAATTCTAAGAACTTTTCTAGAATGCGACATTTCTCTACGAATGATAAAAAAAAAGTTACATGGGAAAAATTAATCGAAATTGTACATAACGCTAAATCGAACTAACGAATGGATTGTGTCGTATGAAAATTTAAAACTAAAAAAAATAGTACTTCCATTCATGATATCAACATGAAATTTTGAATGCAGCTTGATATTGAGGTTAATAAAAGCGGAGAATTCTAAAATCTTAACTATTATAGTCAGAATAGAAACTCATCTCCTGGTGGCTGGACCAATTTCGAAAGAATCTAGATTTGTAGAAAATTAAATTCTAAGAACTTTTCTAGAATGCGACATTTCTCTACGAATGATAAAAAAAAAGTTACATGGGAAAAATTAATCGAAATTGTACATAACGCTAAATCGAACTAACGAATGGATTGTGTCGTATGAAAATTTAAAACTAAAAAAAATAGTACTTCCATTCATGATATCAACATGAAATTTTGAATGCAGCTTGATATTGAGGTTAATAAAAGCGGAGAATTCTAAAATCTTAACTATTATAGTCAGAATAGAAACTCATCTCCTGGTGGCTGGACCAATTTCGAAAGAATCTAGATTTGTAGAAAATTAAATTCTAAGAACTTTTCTAGAATGCGACATTTCTCTACGAATGATAAAAAAAAAGTTACATGGGAAAAATTAATCGAAATTGTACATAACGCTAAATCGAACTAACGAATGGATTGTGTCGTATGAAAATTTAAAACTAAAAAAAATAGTACTTCCATTCATGATATCAACATGAAATTTTGAATGCAGCTTGATATTGAGGTTAATAAAAGCGGAGAATTCTAAAATCTTAACTATTATAGTCAGAATAGAAACTCATCTCCTGGTGGCTGGACCAATTTCGAAAGAATCTAGATTTGTAGAAAATTAAATTCTAAGAACTTTTCTAGAATGCGACATTTCTCTACGAATGATAAAAAAAAAGTTACATGGGAAAAATTAATCGAAATTGTACATAACGCTAAATCGAACTAACGAATGGATTGTGTCGTATGAAAATTTAAAACTAAAAAAAATAGTACTTCCATTCATGATATCAACATGAAATTTTGAATGCAGCTTGATATTGAGGTTAATAAAAGCGGAGAATTCTAAAATCTTAACTATTATAGTCAGAATAGAAACTCATCTCCTGGTGGCTGGACCAATTTCGAAAGAATCTAGATTTGTAGAAAATTAAATTCTAAGAACTTTTCTAGAAAGCGACATTTCTCTACGAATGATAAAAAAAAAGTTACATGGGAAAAATTAATCGAAATTGTACATAACGCTAAATCGAACTAACGAATGGATTGTGTCGTATGAAAATTTAAAACTAAAAAAAATAGTACTTCCATTCATGATATCAACATGAAATTTTGAATGCAGCTTGATATTGAGGTTAATAAAAGCGGAGAATTCTAAAATCTTAACTATTATAGTCAGAATAGAAACTCATCTCCTGGTGGCTGGACCAATTTCGAAAGAATCTAGATTTGTAGAAAATTAAATTCTAAGAACTTTTCTAGAATGCGACATTTCTCTACGAATGATAAAAAAAAAGTTACATAGGAAAAATTAATCGAAATTGTACATAACGCTAAATCGAACTAACGAATGGATTGTGTCGTATGAAAATTTAAAACTAAAAAAAATAGTACTTCCATTCATGATATCAACATGAAATTTTGAATGCAGCTTGATATTGAGGTTAATAAAAGCGGAGAATTCTAAAATCTTAACTATTATACTCGGAATAGAAACTCATCTCCTGGTGGCTGGACCAATTTCGAAAGAATCTAGATTTGTAGAAAATTAAATTCTAAGAACTTTTCTAGAATGCGACATTTCTCTACGAATGATAAAAAAAAAGTTACATGGGAAAAATTAATCGAAATTGTACATAACGCTAAATCGAACTAACGAATGGATTGTGTCGTATGAAAATTTAAAACTAAAAAAAATAGTACTTCCATTCATGATATCAACATGAAATTTTGAATGCAGCTTGATATTGAGGTTAATAAAAGCGGAGAATTCTAAAATCTTAACTATTATAGTCAGAATAGAAACTCATCTCCTGGTGGCTGGACCAATTTCGAAAGAATCTAGATTTGTAGAAAATTAAATTCTAAGAACTTTTCTAGAAAGCGACATTTCTCTACGAATGATAAAAAAAAAGTTACATGGGAAAAATTAATGAAATTGTACATAACGCTAAATCGAACTAACGAATGGATTGTGTCGTATGAAAATTTAAAACTAAAAAAAATAGTACTTCCATTCATGATATCAACATGAAATTTTGAATGCAGCTTGATATTGAGGTTAATAAAAGCGGAGAATTCTAAAATCTTAACTATTATAGTCCGGAATAGAAACTCATCTCCTGGTGGCTGGACCAATTTCGAAAGAATCTAGATTTGTAGAAAATTAAATTCTAAGAACTTTTCTAGAAAGCGACATTTCTCTACGAATGATAAAAAAAAAGTTACATGGGAAAAATTAATCGAAATTGTACATAACGCTAAATCGAACTAACGAATGGATTGTGTCGTATGAAAATTTAAAACTAAAAAAAATAGTACTTCCATTCATGATATCAACATGAAATTTTGAATGCAGCTTGATATTGAGGTTAATAAAAGCGGAGAATTCTAAAATCTTAACTATTATAGTCAGAATAGAAACTCATCTCCTGGTGGCTGGACCAATTTCGAAAGAATCTAGATTTGTAGAAAATTAAATTCTAAGAACTTTTCTAGAAAGCGACATTTCTCTACGAATGATAAAAAAAAAGTTACATGGGAAAAATTAATCGAAATTGTACATAACGCTAAATCGAACTAACGAATGGATTGTGTCGTATGAAAATTTAAAACTAAAAAAAATAGTACTTCCATTCATGATATCAACATGAAATTTTGAATGCAGCTTGATATTGAGGTTAATAAAAGCGGAGAATTCTAAAATCTTAACTATTATAGTCGGAATAGAAACTCATCTCCTGGTGGCTGGACCAATTTCGAAAGAATCTAGATTTGTAGAAAATTAAATTCTAAGAACTTTTCTAGAAAGCGACATTTCTCTACGAATGATAAAAAAAAAGTTACATGGGAAAAATTAATCGAAATTGTACATAACGCTAAATCGAACTAACGAATGGATTGTGTCGTATGAAAATTTAAAACTAAAAAAAATAGTACTTCCATTCATGATATCAACATGAAATTTTGAATGCAGCTTGATATTGAGGTTAATAAAAGCGGAGAATTCTAAAATCTTAACTATTATAGTCAGAATAGAAACTCATCTCCTGGTGGCTGGACCAATTTCGAAAGAATCTAGATTTGTAGAAAATTAAATTCTAAGAACTTTTCTAGAATGCGACATTTCTCTACGAATGATAAAAAAAAAGTTACATGGGAAAAATTAATCGAAATTGTACATAACGCTAAATCGAACTAACGAATGGATTGTGTCGTATGAAAATTTAAAACTAAAAAAAATAGTACTTCCATTCATGATATCAACATGAAATTTTGAATGCAGCTTGATATTGAGGTTAATAAAAGCGGAGAATTCTAAAATCTTAACTATTATAGTCAGAATAGAAACTCATCTCCTGGTGGCTGGACCAATTTCGAAAGAATCTAGATTTGTAGAAAATTAAATTCTAAGAACTTTTCTAGAATGCGACATTTCTCTACGAATGATAAAAAAAAAGTTACATAGGAAAAATTAATCGAAATTGTACATAACGCTAAATCGAACTAACGAATGGATTGTGTCGTATGAAAATTTAAAACTAAAAAAAATAGTACTTCCATTCATGATATCAACATGAAATTTTGAATGCAGCTTGATATTGAGGTTAATAAAAGCGGAGAATTCTAAAATCTTAACTATTATAGTCAGAATAGAAACTCATCTCCTGGTGGCTGGACCAATTTCGAAAGAATCTAGATTTGTAGAAAATTAAATTCTAAGAACTTTTCTAGAATGCGACATTTCTCTACGAATGATAAAAAAAAAGTTACATGGGAAAAATTAATCGAAATTGTACATAACGCTAAATCGAACTAACGAATGGATTGTGTCGTATGAAAATTTAAAACTAAAAAAAATAGTACTTCCATTCATGATATCAACATGAAATTTTGAATGCAGCTTGATATTGAGGTTAATAAAAGCGGAGAATTCTAAAATCTTAACTATTATAGTCAGAATAGAAACTCATCTCCTGGTGGCTGGACCAATTTCGAAAGAATCTAGATTTGTAGAAAATTAAATTCTAAGAACTTTTCTAGAATGCGACATTTCTCTACGAATGATAAAAAAAAAGTTACATGGGAAAAATTAATCGAAATTGTACATAACGCTAAATCGAACTAACGAATGGATTGTGTCGTATGAAAATTTAAAACTAAAAAAATAGTACTTCCATTCATGATATCAACATGAAATTTTGAATGCAGCTTGATATTGAGGTTAATAAAAGCGGAGAATTCTAAAATCTTAACTATTATAGTCAGAATAGAAACTCATCTCCTGGTGGCTGGACCAATTTCGAAAGAATCTAGATTTGTAGAAAATTAAATTCTAAGAACTTTTCTAGAATGCGACATTTCTCTACGAATGATAAAAAAAAAGTTACATGGGAAAAATTAATCGAAATTGTACATAACGCTAAATCGAACTAACGAATGGATTGTGTCGTATGAAAATTTAAAACTAAAAAAAATAGTACTTCCATTCATGATATCAACATGAAATTTTGAATGCAGCTTGATATTGAGGTTAATAAAAGCGGAGAATTCTAAAATCTTAACTATTATAGTCAGAATAGAAACTCATCTCCTGGTGGCTGGACCAATTTCGAAAGAATCTAGATTTGTAGAAAATTAAATTCTAAGAACTTTTCTAGAAAGCGACATTTCTCTACGAATGATAAAAAAAAAGTTACATGGGAAAAATTAATCGAAATTGTACATAACGCTAAATCGAACTAACGAATGGATTGTGTCGTATGAAAATTTAAAACTAAAAAAAATAGTACTTCCATTCATGATATCAACATGAAATTTTGAATGCAGCTTGATATTGAGGTTAATAAAAGCGGAGAATTCTAAAATCTTAACTATTATAGTCAGAATAGAAACTCATCTCCTGGTGGCTGGACCAATTTCGAAAGAATCTAGATTTGTAGAAAATTAAATTCTAAGAACTTTTCTAGAATGCGACATTTCTCTACGAATGATAAAAAAAAAGTTACATAGGAAAAATTAATCGAAATTGTACATAACGCTAAATCGAACTAACGAATGGATTGTGTCGTATGAAAATTTAAAACTAAAAAAAATAGTACTTCCATTCATGATATCAACATGAAATTTTGAATGCAGCTTGATATTGAGGTTAATAAAAGCGGAGAATTCTAAAATCTTAACTATTATAGTCAGAATAGAAACTCATCTCCTGGTGGCTGGACCAATTTCGAAAGAATCTAGATTTGTAGAAAATTAAATTCTAAGAACTTTTCTAGAATGCGACATTTCTCTAGGAATGATAAAAAAAAAGTTACATGGGAAAAATTAATCGAAATTGTACATAACGCTAAATCGAACTAACGAATGGATTGTGTCGTATGAAAATTTAAAACTAAAAAAAATAGTACTTCCATTCATGATATCAACATGAAATTTTGAATGCAGCTTGATATTGAGGTTAATAAAAGCGGAGAATTCTAAAATCTTAACTATTATAGTCAGAATAGAAACTCATCTCCTGGTGGCTGGACCAATTTCGAAAGAATCTAGATTTGTAGAAAATTAAATTCTAAGAACTTTTCTAGAAAGCGACATTTCTCTACGAATGATAAAAAAAAAGTTACATGGGAAAAATTAATCGAAATTGTACATAACGCTAAATCGAACTAACGAATGGATTGTGTCGTATGAAAATTTAAAACTAAAAAAAATAGTACTTCCATTCATGATATCAACATGAAATTTTGAATGCAGCTTGATATTGAGGTTAATAAAAGCGGAGAATTCTAAAATCTTAACTATTATAGTCGGAATAGAAACTCATCTCCTGGTGGCTGGACCAATTTCGAAAGAATCTAGATTTGTAGAAAATTAAATTCTAAGAACTTTTCTAGAATGCGACATTTCTCTACGAATGATAAAAAAAAAGTTACATGGGAAAAATTAATCGAAATTGTACATAACGCTAAATCGAACTAACGAATGGATTGTGTCGTATGAAAATTTAAAACTAAAAAAAATAGTACTTCCATTCATGATATCAACATGAAATTTTGAATGCAGCTTGATATTGAGGTTAATAAAAGCGGAGAATTCTAAAATCTTAACTATTATAGTCGGAATAGAAACTCATCTCCTGGTGGCTGGACCAATTTCGAAAGAATCTAGATTTGTAGAAAATTAAATTCTAAGAACTTTTCTAGAATGCGACATTTCTCTACGAATGATAAAAAAAAAGTTACATGGGAAAAATTAATCGAAATTGTACATAACGCTAAATCGAACTAACGAATGGATTGTGTCGTATGAAAATTTAAAACTAAAAAAAATAGTACTTCCATTCATGATATCAACATGAAATTTTGAATGCAGCTTGATATTGAGGTTAATAAAAGCGGAGAATTCTAAAATCTTAACTATTATAGTCAGAATAGAAACTCATCTCCTGGTGGCTGGACCAATTTCGAAAGAATCTAGATTTGTAGAAAATTAAATTCTAAGAACTTTTCTAGAATGCGACATTTCTCTACGAATGATAAAAAAAAAAGTTACATGGGAAAAATTAATCGAAATTGTACATAACGCTAAATCGAACTAACGAATGGATTGTGTCGTATGAAAATTTAAAACTAAAAAAAATAGTACTTCCATTCATGATATCAACATGAAATTTTGAATGCAGCTTGATATTGAGGTTAATAAAAGCGGAGAATTCTAAAATCTTAACTATTATAGTCAGAATAGAAACTCATCTCCTGGTGGCTGGACCAATTTCGAAAGAATCTAGATTTGTAGAAAATTAAATTCTAAGAACTTTTCTAGAATGCGACATTTCTCTACGAATGATAAAAAAAAAGTTACATGGGAAAAATTAATCGAAATTGTACATAACGCTAAATCGAACTAACGAATGGATTGTGTCGTATGAAAATTTAAAACTAAAAAAAATAGTACTTCCATTCATGATATCAACATGAAATTTTGAATGCAGCTTGATATTGAGGTTAATAAAAGCGGAGAATTCTAAAATCTTAACTATTATAGTCAGAATAGAAACTCATCTCCTGGTGGCTGGACCAATTTCGAAAGAATCTAGATTTGTAGAAAATTAAATTCTAAGAACTTTTCTAGAAAGCGACATTTCTCTACGAATGATAAAAAAAAAGTTACATGGGAAAAATTAATCGAAATTGTACATAACGCTAAATCGAACTAACGAATGGATTGTGTCGTATGAAAATTTAAAACTAAAAAAAATAGTACTTCCATTCATGATATCAACATGAAATTTTGAATGCAGCTTGATATTGAGGTTAATAAAAGCGGAGAATTCTAAAATCTTAACTATTATAGTCAGAATAGAAACTCATCTCCTGGTGGCTGGACCAATTTCGAAAGAATCTAGATTTGTAGAAAATTAAATTCTAAGAACTTTTCTAGAATGCGACATTTCTCTACGAATGATAAAAAAAAAGTTACATAGGAAAAATTAATCGAAATTGTACATAACGCTAAATCGAACTAACGAATGGATTGTGTCGTATGAAAATTTAAAACTAAAAAAAATAGTACTTCCATTCATGATATCAACATGAAATTTTGAATGCAGCTTGATATTGAGGTTAATAAAAGCGGAGAATTCTTAAATCTTAACTATTATAGTCAGAATAGAAACTCATCTCCTGGTGGCTGGACCAATTTCGAAAGAATCTAGATTTGTAGAAAATTAAATTCTAAGAACTTTTCTAGAATGCGACATTTCTCTACGAATGATAAAAAAAAAGTTACATGGGAAAAATTAATCGAAATTGTACATAACGCTAAATCGAACTAACGAATGGATTGTGTCGTATGAAAATTTAAAACTAAAAAAAATAGTACTTCCATTCATGATATCAACATGAAATTTTGAATGCAGCTTGATATTGAGGTTAATAAAAGCGGAGAATTCTAAAATCTTAACTATTATAGTCAGAATAGAAACTCATCTCCTGGTGGCTGGACCAATTTCGAAAGAATCTAGATTTGTAGAAAATTAAATTCTAAGAACTTTTCTAGAAAGCGACATTTCTCTACGAATGATAAAAAAAAAGTTACATGGGAAAAATTAATCGAAATTGTACATAACGCTAAATCGAACTAACGAATGGATTGTGTCGTATGAAAATTTAAAACTAAAAAAAATAGTACTTCCATTCATGATATCAACATGAAATTTTGAATGCAGCTTGATATTGAGGTTAATAAAAGCGGAGAATTCTAAAATCTTAACTATTATAGTCGGAATAGAAACTCATCTCCTGGTGGCTGGACCAATTTCGAAAGAATCTAGATTTGTAGAAAATTAAATTCTAAGAACTTTTCTAGAATGCGACATTTCTCTACGAATGTACATAACGCTAAATCGAACTAACGAATGGATTGTGTCGTATGAAAATTTAAAACTAAAAAAAATAGTACTTCCATTCATGATATCAACATGAAATTTTGAATGCAGCTTGATATTGAGGTTAATAAAAGCGGAGAATTCTAAAATCTTAACTATTATAGTCGGAATAGAAACTCATCTCCTGGTGGCTGGACCAATTTCGAAAGAATCTAGATTTGTAGAAAATTAAATTCTAAGAACTTTTCTAGAATGCGACATTTCTCTACGAATGATAAAAAAAAAGTTACATGGGAAAAATTAATCGAAATTGTACATAACGCTAAATCGAACTAACGAATGGATTGTGTCGTATGAAAATTTAAAACTAAAAAAATTAGTACTTCCATTCATGATATCAACATGAAATTTTGAATGCAGCTTGATATTGAGGTTAATAAAAGCGGAGAATTCTAAAATCTTAACTATTATAGTCAGAATAGAAACTCATCTCCTGGTGGCTGGACCAATTTCGAAAGAATCTAGATTTGTAGAAAATTAAATTCTAAGAACTTTTCTAGAATGCGACATTTCTCTACGAATGATAAAAAAAAAGTTACATGGGAAAAATTAATCGAAATTGTACATAACGCTAAATCGAACTAACGAATGGATTGTGTCGTATGAAAATTTAAAACTAAAAAAAATAGTACTTCCATTCATGATATCAACATGAAATTTTGAATGCAGCTTGATATTGAGGTTAATAAAAGCGGAGAATTCTAAAATCTTAACTATTATAGTCAGAATAGAAACTCATCTCCTGGTGGCTGGACCAATTTCGAAAGAATCTAGATTTGTAGAAAATTAAATTCTAAGAACTTTTCTAGAATGCGACATTTCTCTACGAATGATAAAAAAAAAGTTACATGGGAAAAATTAATCGAAATTGTACATAACGCTAAATCGAACTAACGAATGGATTGTGTCGTATGAAAATTTAAAACTAAAAAAAATAGTACTTCCATTCATGATATCAACATGAAATTTTGAATGCAGCTTGATATTGAGGTTAATAAAAGCGGAGAATTCTAAAATTTTAACTATTATAGTCAGAATAGAAACTCATCTCCTGGTGGCTGGACCAATTTCGAAAGAATCTAGATTTGTAGAAAATTAAATTCTAAGAACTTTTCTAGAAAGCGACATTTCTCTACGAATGATAAAAAAAAAGTTACATGGGAAAAATTAATCGAAATTGTACATAACGCTAAATCGAACTAACGAATGGATTGTGTCGTATGAAAATTTAAAACTAAAAAAAATAGTACTTCCATTCATGATATCAACATGAAATTTTGAATGCAGCTTGATATTGAGGTTAATAAAAGCGGAGAATTCTAAAATCTTAACTATTATAGTCAGAATAGAAACTCATCTCCTGGTGGCTGGACCAATTTCGAAAGAATCTAGATTTGTAGAAAATTAAATTCTAAGAACTTTTCTAGAATGCGACATTTCTCTACGAATGATAAAAAAAAAGTTACATGGGAAAAATTAATCGAAATTGTACATAACGCTAAATCGAACTAACGAATGGATTGTGTCGTATGAAAATTTAAAACTAAAAAAAATAGTACTTCCATTCATGATATCAACATGAAATTTTGAATGCAGCTTGATATTGAGGTTAATAAAAGCGGAGAATTCTAAAATCTTAACTATTATAGTCAGAATAGAAACTCATCTCCTGGTGGCTGGACCAATTTCGAAAGAATCTAGATTTGTAGAAAATTAAATTCTAAGAACTTTTCTAGAATGCGACATTTCTCTAGGAATGATAAAAAAAAAGTTACATGGGAAAAATTAATCGAAATTGTACATAACGCTAAATCGAACTAACGAATGGATTGTGTCGTATGAAAATTTAAAACTAAAAAAATTAGTACTTCCATTCATGATATCAACATGAAATTTTGAATGCAGCTTGATATTGAGGTTAATAAAAGCGGAGAATTCTAAAATCTTAACTATTATAGTCAGAATAGAAACTCATCTCCTGGTGGCTGGACCAATTTCGAAAGAATCTAGATTTGTAGAAAATTAAATTCTAAGAACTTTTCTAGAAAGCGACATTTCTCTACGAATGATAAAAAAAAAGTTACATGGGAAAAATTAATCGAAATTGTACATAACGCTAAATCGAACTAACGAATGGATTGTGTCGTATGAAAATTTAAAACTAAAAAAATTAGTACTTCCATTCATGATATCAACATGAAATTTTGAATGCAGCTTGATATTGAGGTTAATAAAAGCGGAGAATTCTAAAATCTTAACTATTATAGTCGGAATAGAAACTCATCTCCTGGTGGCTGGACCAATTTCGAAAGAATCTAGATTTGTAGAAAATTAAATTCTAAGAACTTTTCTAGAATGCGACATTTCTCTACGAATGATAAAAAAAAAGTTACATGGGAAAAATTAATCGAAATTGTACATAACGCTAAATCGAACTAACGAATGGATTGTGTCGTATGAAAATTTAAAACTAAAAAAAATAGTACTTCCATTCATGATATCAACATGAAATTTTGAATGCAGCTTGATATTGAGGTTAATAAAAGCGGAGAATTCTAAAATCTTAACTATTATAGTCAGAATAGAAACTCATCTCCTGGTGGCTGGACCAATTTCGAAAGAATCTAGATTTGTAGAAAATTAAATTCTAAGAACTTTTCTAGAAAGCGACATTTCTCTACGAATGATAAAAAAAAGTTACATGGGAAAAATTAATCGAAATTGTACATAACGCTAAATCGAACTAACGAATGGATTGTGTCGTATGAAAATTTAAAACTAAAAAAATTAGTACTTCCATTCATGATATCAACATGAAATTTTGAATGCAGCTTGATATTGAGGTTAATAAAAGCGGAGAATTCTAAAATCTTAACTATTATAGTCGGAATAGAAACTCATCTCCTGGTGGCTGGACCAATTTCGAAAGAATCTAGATTTGTAGAAAATTAAATTCTAAGAACTTTTCTAGAATGCGACATTTCTCTACGAATGATAAAAAAAAAGTTACATGGGAAAAATTAATCGAAATTGTACATAACGCTAAATCGAACTAACGAATGGATTGTGTCGTATGAAAATTTAAAACTAAAAAAAATAGTACTTCCATTCATGATATCAACATGAAATTTTGAATGCAGCTTGATATTGAGGTTAATAAAAGCGGAGAATTCTAAAATCTTAACTATTATAGTCGGAATAGAAACTCATCTCCTGGTGGCTGGACCAATTTCGAAAGAATCTAGATTTGTAGAAAATTAAATTCTAAGAACTTTTCTAGAATGCGACATTTCTCTACGAATGATAAAAAAAAAAGTTACATGGGAAAAATTAATCGAAATTGTACATAACGCTAAATCGAACTAACGAATGGATTGTGTCGTATGAAAATTTAAAACTAAAAAAAATAGTACTTCCATTCATGATATCAACATGAAATTTTGAATGCAGCTTGATATTGAGGTTAATAAAAGCGGAGAATTCTAAAATCTTAACTATTATAGTCAGAATAGAAACTCATCTCCTGGTGGCTGGACCAATTTCGAAAGAATCTAGATTTGTAGAAAATTAAATTCTAAGAACTTTTCTAGAAAGCGACATTTCTCTACGAATGATAAAAAAAAAGTTACATGGGAAAAATTAATCGAAATTGTACATAACGCTAAATCGAACTAACGAATGGATTGTGTCGTATGAAAATTTAAAACTAAAAAAAATAGTACTTCCATTCATGATATCAACATGAAATTTGAATGCAGCTTGATATTGAGGTTAATAAAAGCGGAGAATTCTAAAATCTTAACTATTATAGTCAGAATAGAAACTCATCTCCTGGTGGCTGGACCAATTTCGAAAGAATCTAGATTTGTAGAAAATTAAATTCTAAGAACTTTTCTAGAATGCGACATTTCTCTACGAATGATAAAAAAAAGTTACATGGGAAAAATTAATCGAAATTGTACATAACGCTAAATCGAACTAACGAATGGATTGTGTCGTATGAAAATTTAAAACTAAAAAAAATAGTACTTCCATTCATGATATCAACATGAAATTTTGAATGCAGCTTGATATTGAGGTTAATAAAAGCGGAGAATTCTAAAATCTTAACTATTATAGTCAGAATAGAAACTCATCTCCTGGTGACTGGACCAATTTCGAAAGAATCTAGATTTGTAGAAAATTAAATTCTAAGAACTTTTCTAGAAAGCGACATTTCTCTACGAATGATAAAAAAAAAGTTACATGGGAAAAATTAATCGAAATTGTACATAACGCTAAATCGAACTAACGAATGGATTGTGTCGTATGAAAATTTAAAACTAAAAAAAATAGTACTTCCATTCATGATATCAACATGAAATTTTGAATGCAGCTTGATATTGAGGTTAATAAAAGCGGAGAATTCTAAAATCTTAACTATTATAGTCAGAATAGAAACTCATCTCCTGGTGGCTGGACCAATTTCGAAAGAATCTAGATTTGTAGAAAATTAAATTCTAAGAACTTTTCTAGAATGCGACATTTCTCTAGGAATGATAAAAAAAAAGTTACATGGGAAAAATTAATCGAAATTGTACATAACGCTAAATCGAACTAACGAATGGATTGTGTCGTATGAAAATTTAAAACTAAAAAAATTAGTACTTCCATTCATGATATCAACATGAAATTTTGAATGCAGCTTGATATTGAGGTTAATAAAAGCGGAGAATTCTAAAATCTTAACTATTATAGTCGGAATAGAAACTCATCTCCTGGTGGCTGGACCAATTTCGAAAGAATCTAGATTTGTAGAAAATTAAATTCTAAGAACTTTTCTAGAATGCGACATTTCTCTACGAATGATAAAAAAAAAGTTACATGGGAAAAATTAATCGAAATTGTACATAACGCTAAATCGAACTAACGAATGGATTGTGTCGTATGAAAATTTAAAACTAAAAAAAATAGTACTTCCATTCATGATATCAACATGAAATTTTGAATGCAGCTTGATATTGAGGTTAATAAAAGCGGAGAATTCTAAAATCTTAACTATTATAGTCAGAATAGAAACTCATCTCCTGGTGGCTGGACCAATTTCGAAAGAATCTAGATTTGTAGAAAATTAAATTCTAAGAACTTTTCTAGAATGCGACATTTCTCTACGAATGATAAAAAAAAGTTACATGGGAAAAATTAATCGAAATTGTACATAACGCTAAATCGAACTAACGAATGGATTGTGTCGTATGAAAATTTAAAACTAAAAAAATTAGTACTTCCATTCATGATATCAACATGAAATTTTGAATGCAGCTTGATATTGAGGTTAATAAAAGCGGAGAATTCTAAAATCTTAACTATTATAGTCAGAATAGAAACTCATCTCCTGGTGGCTGGACCAATTTCGAAAGAATCTAGATTTGTAGAAAATTAAATTCTAAGAACTTTTCTAGAAAGCGACATTTCTCCACGAATGATAAAAAAAAAGTTACATGGGAAAAATTAATCGAAATTGTACATAACGCTAAATCGAACTAACGAATGGATTGTGTCGTATGAAAATTTAAAACTAAAAAAAATAGTACTTCCATTCATGATATCAACATGAAATTTTGAATGCAGCTTGATATTGAGGTTAATAAAAGCGGAGAATTCTAAAATCTTAACTATTATAGTCAGAATAGAAACTCATCTCCTGGTGGCTGGACCAATTTCGAAAGAATCTAGATTTGTAGAAAATTAAATTCTAAGAACTTTTCTAGAAAGCGACATTTCTCTACGAATGATAAAAAAAAAGTTACATGGGAAAAATTAATCGAAATTGTACATAACGCTAAATCGAACTAACGAATGGATTGTGTCGTATGAAAATTTAAAACTAAAAAAAATAGTACTTCCATTCATGATATCAACATGAAATTTTGAATGCAGCTTGATATTGAGGTTAATAAAAGCGGAGAATTCTAAAATCTTAACTATTATAGTCAGAATAGAAACTCATCTCCTGGTGGCTGGACCAATTTCGAAAGAATCTAGATTTGTAGAAAATTAAATTCTAAGAACTTTTCTAGAAAGCGACATTTCTCTACGAATGATAAAAAAAAAGTTACATGGGAAAAATTAATCGAAATTGTACATAACGCTAAATCGAACTAACGAATGGATTGTGTCGTATGAAAATTTAAAACTAAAAAAATTAGTACTTCCATTCATGATATCAACATGAAATTTTGAATGCAGCTTGATATTGAGGTTAATAAAAGCGGAGAATTCTAAAATCTTAACTATTATAGTCAGAATAGAAACTCATCTCCTGGTGGCTGGACCAATTTCGAAAGAATCTAGATTTGTAGAAAATTAAATTCTAAGAACTTTTCTAGAAAGCGACATTTCTCTACGAATGATAAAAAAAAAGTTACATGGGAAAAATTAATCGAAATTGTACATAACGCTAAATCGAACTAACGAATGGATTGTGTCGTATGAAAATTTAAAACTAAAAAAAATAGTACTTCCATTCATGATATCAACATGAAATTTTGAATGCAGCTTGATATTGAGGTTAATAAAAGCGGAGAATTCTAAAATCTTAACTATTATAGTCAGAATAGAAACTCATCTCCTGGTGGCTGGACCAATTTCGAAAGAATCTAGATTTGTAGAAAATTAAATTCTAAGAACTTTTCTAGAAAGCGACATTTCTCTACGAATGATAAAAAAAAAGTTACATGGGAAAAATTAATCGAAATTGTACATAACGCTAAATCGAACTAACGAATGGATTGTGTCGTATGAAAATTTAAAACTAAAAAAAATAGTACTTCCATTCATGATATCAACATGAAATTTTGAATGCAGCTTGATATTGAGGTTAATAAAAGCGGAGAATTCTAAAATCTTAACTATTATAGTCAGAATAGAAACTCATCTCCTGGTGGCTGGACCAATTTCGAAAGAATCTAGATTTGTAGGAAATTAAATTCTAAGAACTTTTCTAGAAAGCGACATTTCTCTACGAATGATAAAAAAAAAGTTACATGGGAAAAATTAATCGAAATTGTACATAACGCTAAATCGAACTAACGAATGGATTGTGTCGTATGAAAATTTAAAACTAAAAAAAATAGTACTTCCATTCATGATATCAACATGAAATTTTGAATGCAGCTTGATATTGAGGTTAATAAAAGCGGAGAATTCTAAAATCTTAACTATTATAGTCAGAATAGAAACTCATCTCCTGGTGGCTGGACCAATTTCGAAAGAATCTAGATTTGTAGAAAATTAAATTCTAAGAACTTTTCTAGAAAGCGACATTTCTCTACGAATGATAAAAAAAAAGTTACATGGGAAAAATTAATCGAAATTGTACATAACGCTAAATCGAACTAACGAATGGATTGTGTCGTATGAAAATTTAAAACTAAAAAAAATAGTACTTCCATTCATGATATCAACATGAAATTTTGAATGCAGCTTGATATTGAGGTTAATAAAAGCGGAGAATTCTAAAATCTTAACTATTATAGTCAGAATAGAAACTCATCTCCTGGTGGCTGGACCAATTTCGAAAGAATCTAGATTTGTAGAAAATTAAATTCTAAGAACTTTTCTAGAATGCGACATTTCTCTAGGAATGATAAAAAAAAAGTTACATGGGAAAAATTAATCGAAATTGTACATAACGCTAAATCGAACTAACGAATGGATTGTGTCGTATGAAAATTTAAAACTAAAAAAATTAGTACTTCCATTCATGATATCAACATGAAATTTTGAATGCAGCTTGATATTGAGGTTAATAAAAGCGGAGAATTCTAAAATCTTAACTATTATAGTCGGAATAGAAACTCATCTCCTGGTGGCTGGACCAATTTCGAAAGAATCTAGATTTGTAGAAAATTAAATTCTAAGAACTTTTCTAGAAAGCGACATTTCTCTACGAATGATAAAAAAAAAGTTACATGGGAAAAATTAATCGAAATTGTACATAACGCTAAATCGAACTAACGAATGGATTGTGTCGTATGAAAATTTAAAACTAAAAAAATTAGTACTTCCATTCATGATATCAACATGAAATTTTGAATGCAGCTTGATATTGAGGTTAATAAAAGCGGAGAATTCTAAAATCTTAACTATTATAGTCGGAATAGAAACTCATCTCCTGGTGGCTGGACCAATTTCGAAAGAATCTAGATTTGTAGAAAATTAAATTCTAAGAACTTTTCTAGAATGCGACATTTTTCTACGAATGATAAAAAAAAAGTTACATGGGAAAAATTAATCGAAATTGTACATAACGCTAAATCGAACTAACGAATGGATTGTGTCGTATGAAAATTTAAAACTAAAAAAAATAGTACTTCCATTCATGATATCAACATGAAATTTTGAATGCAGCTTGATATTGAGGTTAATAAAAGCGGAGAATTCTAAAATCTTAACTATTATAGTCAGAATAGAAACTCATCTCCTGGTGGCTGGACCAATTTCGAAAGAATCTAGATTTGTAGAAAATTAAATTCTAAGAACTTTTCTAGAAAGCGACATTTCTCTACGAATGATAAAAAAAAAGTTACATGGGAAAAATTAATCGAAATTGTACATAACGCTAAATCGAACTAACGAATGGATTGTGTCGTATGAAAATTTAAAACTAAAAAAAATAGTACTTCCATTCATGATATCAACATGAAATTTTGAATGCAGCTTGATATTGAGGTTAATAAAAGCGGAGAATTCTAAAATCTTAACTATTATAGTCAGAATAGAAACTCATCTCCTGGTGGCTGGACCAATTTCGAAAGAATCTAGATTTGTAGAAAATTAAATTCTAAGAACTTTTTTAGAATGCGACATTTCTCTACGAATGATAAAAAAAAAGTTACATGGGAAAAATTAATCGAAATTGTACATAACGCTAAATCGAACTAACGAATGGATTGTGTCGTATGAAAATTTAAAACTAAAAAAAATAGTACTTCCATTCATGATATCAACATGAAATTTTGAATGCAGCTTGATATTGAGGTTAATAAAAGCGGAGAATTCTAAAATCTTAACTATTATAGTCAGAATAGAAACTCATCTCCTGGTGGCTGGACCAATTTCGAAAGAATCTAGATTTGTAGAAAATTAAATTCTAAGAACTTTTCTAGAATGCGACATTTCTCTACGAATGATAAAAAAAAAGTTACATGGGAAAAATTAATCGAAATTGTACATAACGCTAAATCGAACTAACGAATGGATTGTGTCGTATGAAAATTTAAAACTAAAAAAAATAGTACTTCCATTCATGATATCAACATGAAATTTTGAATGCAGCTTGATATTGAGGTTAATAAAAGCGGAGAATTCTAAAATCTTAACTATTATAGTCAGAATAGAAACTCATCTCCTGGTGGCTGGACCAATTTCGAAAGAATCTAGATTTGTAGAAAATTAAATTCTAAGAACTTTTCTAGAATGCGACATTTCTCTACGAATGATAAAAAAAAAGTTACATGGGAAAAATTAATCGAAATTGTACATAACGCTAAATCGAACTAACGAATGGATTGTGTCGTATGAAAATTTAAAACTAAAAAAAATAGTACTTCCATTCATGATATCAACATGAAATTTTGAATGCAGCTTGATATTGAGGTTAATAAAAGCGGAGAATTCTAAAATCTTAACTATTATAGTCAGAATAGAAACTCATCTCCTGGTGGCTGGACCAATTTCGAAAGAATCTAGATTTGTAGAAAATTAAATTCTAAGAACTTTTCTAGAATGCGACATTTCTCTACGAATGATAAAAAAAAAGTTACATGGGAAAAATTAATCGAAATTATACATAACGCTAAATCGAACTAACGAATGGATTGTGTCGTATGAAAATTTAAAACTAAAAAAAATAGTACTTCCATTCATGATATCAACATGAAATTTTGAATGCAGCTTGATATTGAGGTTAATAAAAGCGGAGAATTCTAAAATCTTAACTATTATAGTCAGAATAGAAACTCATCTCCTGGTGGCTGGACCAATTTCGAAAGAATCTAGATTTGTAGAAAATTAAATTCTAAGAACTTTTCTAGAAAGCGACATTTCTCTACGAATGATAAAAAAAAAGTTACATGGGAAAAATTAATCGAAATTGTACATAACGCTAAATCGAACTAACGAATGGATTGTGTCGTATGAAAATTTAAAACTAAAAAAAATAGTACTTCCATTCATGATATCAACATGAAATTTTGAATGCAGCTTGATATTGAGGTTAATAAAAGCGGAGAATTCTAAAATCTTAACTATTATAGTCAGAATAGAAACTCATCTCCTGGTGGCTGGACCAATTTCGAAAGAATCTAGATTTGTAGAAAATTAAATTCTAAGAACTTTTCTAGAAAGCGACATTTCTCTACGAATGATAAAAAAAAAGTTACATGGGAAAAATTAATCGAAATTGTACATAACGCTAAATCGAACTAACGAATGGATTGTGTCGTATGAAAATTTAAAACTAAAAAAAATAGTACTTCCATTCATGATATCAACATGAAATTTTGAATGCAGCTTGATATTGAGGTTAATAAAAGCGGAGAATTCTAAAATCTTAACTATTATAGTCGGAATAGAAACTCATCTCCTGGTGGCTGGACCAATTTCGAAAGAATCTAGATTTGTATAAAATTAAATTCTAAGAACTTTTTTAGAATGCGACATTTCTCTACGAATGATAAAAAAAAAGTTACATGGGAAAAATTAATCGAAATTGTACATAACGCTAAATCGAACTAACGAATGGATTGTGTCGTATGAAAATTTAAAACTAAAAAAAATAGTACTTCCATTCATGATATCAACATGAAATTTTGAATGCAGCTTGATATTGAGGTTAATAAAAGCGGAGAATTCTAAAATCTTAACTATTATAGTCAGAATAGAAACTCATCTCCTGGTGGCTGGACCAATTTCGAAAGAATCTAGATTTGTAGAAAATTAAATTCTAAGAACTTTTCTAGAAAGCGACATTTCTCTACGAATGATAAAAAAAAAGTTACATGGGAAAAATTAATCGAAATTGTACATAACGCTAAATCGAACTAACGAATGGATTGTGTCGTATGAAAATTTAAAACTAAAAAAAATAGTACTTCCATTCATGATATCAACATGAAATTTTGAATGCAGCTTGATATTGAGGTTAATAAAAGCGGAGAATTCTAAAATCTTAACTATTATAGTCGGAATAGAAACTCATCTCCTGGTGGCTGGACCAATTTCGAAAGAATCTAGATTTGTAGAAAATTAAATTCTAAGAACTTTTTTAGAATGCGACATTTCTCTACGAATGATAAAAAAAAAGTTACATGGGAAAAATTAATCGAAATTGTACATAACGCTAAATCGAACTAACGAATGGATTGTGTCGTATGAAAATTTAAAACTAAAAAAAATAGTACTTCCATTCATGATATCAACATGAAATTTTGAATGCAGCTTGATATTGAGGTTAATAAAAGCGGAGAATTCTAAAATCTTAACTATTATAGTCAGAATAGAAACTCATCTCCTGGTGGCTGGACCAATTTCGAAAGAATCTAGATTTGTAGAAAATTAAATTCTAAGAACTTTTCTAGAATGCGACATTTCTCTAGGAATGATAAAAAAAAAGTTACATGGGAAAAATTAATCGAAATTGTACATAACGCTAAATCGAACTAACGAATGGATTGTGTCGTATGAAAATTTAAAACTAAAAAAAATAGTACTTCCATTCATGATATCAACATGAAATTTTGAATGCAGCTTGATATTGAGGTTAATAAAAGCGGAGAATTCTAAAATCTTAACTATTATAGTCAGAATAGAAACTCATCTCCTGGTGGCTGGACCAATTTCGAAAGAATCTAGATTTGTAGAAAATTAAATTCTAAGAACTTTTCTAGAAAGCGACATTTCTCTACGAATGATAAAAAAAAAGTTACATGGGAAAAATTAATCGAAATTGTACATAACGCTAAATCGAACTAACGAATGGATTGTGTCGTATGAAAATTTAAAACTAAAAAAAATAGTACTTCCATTCATGATATCAACATGAAATTTTGAATGCAGCTTGATATTGAGGTTAATAAAAGCGGAGAATTCCAAAATCTTAACTATTATAGTCGGAATAGAAACTCATCTCCTGGTGGCTGGACCAATTTCGAAAGAATCTAGATTTGTAGAAAATTAAATTCTAAGAACTTTTCTAGAATGCGACATTTCTCTACGAATGATAAAAAAAAAGTTACATGGGAAAAATTAATCGAAATTGTACATAACGCTAAATCGAACTAACGAATGGATTGTGTCGTATGAAAATTTAAAACTAAAAAAAATAGTACTTCCATTCATGATATCAACATGAAATTTTGAATGCAGCTTGATATTGAGGTTAATAAAAGCGGAGAATTCTAAAATCTTAACTATTATAGTCAGAATAGAAACTCATCTCCTGGTGGCTGGACCAATTTCGAAAGAATCTAGATTTGTAGAAAATTAAATTCTAAGAACTTTTCTAGAAAGCGACATTTCTCTACGAATGATAAAAAAAAAGTTACATGGGAAAAATTAATCGAAATTGTACATAACGCTAAATCGAACTAACGAATGGATTGTGTCGTATGAAAATTTAAAACTAAAAAAAATAGTACTTCCATTCATGATATCAACATGAAATTTTGAATGCAGCTTGATATTGAGGTTAATAAAAGCGGAGAATTCTAAAATCTTAACTATTATAGTCGGAATAGAAACTCATCTCCTGGTGGCTGGACCAATTTCGAAAGAATCTAGATTTGTAGAAAATTAAATTCTAAGAACTTTTTTAGAATGCGACATTTCTCTACGAATGATAAAAAAAAAGTTACATGGGAAAAATTAATCGAAATTGTACATAACGCTAAATCGAACTAACGAATGGATTGTGTCGTATGAAAATTTAAAACTAAAAAAAATAGTACTTCCATTCATGATATCAACATGAAATTTTGAATGCAGCTTGATATTGAGGTTAATAAAAGCGGAGAATTCTAAAATCTTAACTATTATAGTCAGAATAGAAACTCATCTCCTGGTGGCTGGACCAATTTCGAAAGAATCTAGATTTGTAGAAAATTAAATTCTAAGAACTTTTCTAGAATGCGACATTTCTCTAGGAATGATAAAAAAAAAGTTACATGGGAAAAATTAATCGAAATTGTACATAACGCTAAATCGAACTAACGAATGGATTGTGTCGTATGAAAATTTAAAACTAAAAAAAATAGTACTTCCATTCATGATATCAACATGAAATTTTGAATGCAGCTTGATATTGAGGTTAATAAAAGCGGAGAATTCTAAAATCTTAACTATTATAGTCAGAATAGAAACTCATCTCCTGGTGGCTGGACCAATTTCGAAAGAATCTAGATTTGTAGAAAATTAAATTCTAAGAACTTTTCTAGAAAGCGACATTTCTCTACGAATGATAAAAAAAAAGTTACATGGGAAAAATTAATCGAAATTGTACATAACGCTAAATCGAACTAACGAATGGATTGTGTCGTATGAAAATTTAAAACTAAAAAAAATAGTACTTCCATTCATGATATCAACATGAAATTTTGAATGCAGCTTGATATTGAGGTTAATAAAAGCGGAGAATTCCAAAATCTTAACTATTATAGTCGGAATAGAAACTCATCTCCTGGTGGCTGGACCAATTTCGAAAGAATCTAGATTTGTAGAAAATTAAATTCTAAGAACTTTTCTAGAATGCGACATTTCTCTACGAATGATAAAAAAAAAGTTACATGGGAAAAATTAATCGAAATTGTACATAACGCTAAATCGAACTAACGAATGGATTGTGTCGTATGAAAATTTAAAACTAAAAAAAATAGTACTTCCATTCATGATATCAACATGAAATTTTGAATGCAGCTTGATATTGAGGTTAATAAAAGCGGAGAATTCTAAAATCTTAACTATTATAGTCAGAATAGAAACTCATCTCCTGGTGGCTGGACCAATTTCGAAAGAATCTAGATTTGTAGAAAATTAAATTCTAAGAACTTTTCTAGAATGCGACATTTCTCTACGAATGATAAAAAAAAAGTTACATGGGAAAAATTAATCGAAATTGTACATAACGCTAAATCGAACTAACGAATGGATTGTGTCGTATGAAAATTTAAAACTAAAAAAAATAGTACTTCCATTCATGATATCAACATGAAATTTTGAATGCAGCTTGATATTGAGGTTAATAAAAGCGGAGAATTCTAAAATCTTAACTATAATAGTCAGAATAGAAACTCATCTCCTGGTGGCTGGACCAATTTCGAAAGAATCTAGATTTGTAGAAAATTAAATTCTAAGAACTTTTCTAGAAAGCGACATTTCTCTACGAATGATAAAAAAAAAGTTACATGGGAAAAATTAATCGAAATTGTACATAACGCTAAATCGAACTAACGAATGGATTGTGTCGTATGAAAATTTAAAACTAAAAAAAATAGTACTTCCATTCATGATATCAACATGAAATTTTGAATGCAGCTTGATATTGAGGTTAATAAAAGCGGAGAATTCTAAAATCTTAACTATTATAGTCAGAATAGAAACTCATCTCCTGGTGGCTGGACCAATTTCGAAAGAATCTAGATTTGTAGAAAATTAAATTCTAAGAACTTTTCTAGAATGCGACATTTCTCTACGAATGATAAAAAAAAAGTTACATGGGAAAAATTAATCGAAATTGTACATAACGCTAAATCGAACTAACGAATGGATTGTGTCGTATGAAAATTTAAAACTAAAAAAAATTAGTACTTCCATTCATGATATCAACATGAAATTTTGAATGCAGCTTGATATTGAGGTTAATAAAAGCGGAGAATTCTAAAATCTTAACTATTATAGTCAGAATAGAAACTCATCTCCTGGTGGCTGGACCAATTTCGAAAGAATCTAGATTTGTAGAAAAATTAAATTCTAAGAACTTTTCTAGAAAGCGACATTTCTCTACGAATGATAAAAAAAAAGTTACATGGGAAAAATTAATCGAAATTGTACATAACGCTAAATCGAACTAACGAATGGATTGTGTCGTATGAAAATTTAAAACTAAAAAAAATAGTACTTCCATTCATGATATCAACATGAAATTTTGAATGCAGCTTGATATTGAGGTTAATAAAAGCGGAGAATTCTAAAATCTTAACTATTATAGTCAGAATAGAAACTCATCTCCTGGTGGCTGGACCAATTTCGAAAGAATCTAGATTTGTAGAAAATTAAATTCTAAGAACTTTTCTAGAATGCGACATTTCTCTACGAATGATAAAAAAAAAGTTACATGGGAAAAATTAATCGAAATTGTACATAACGCTAAATCGAACTAACGAATGGATTGTGTCGTATGAAAATTTAAAACTAAAAAAATTAGTACTTCCATTCATGATATCAACATGAAATTTTGAATGCAGCTTGATATTGAGGTTAATAAAAGCGGAGAATTCTAAAATCTTAACTATTATAGTCAGAATAGAAACTCATCTCCTGGTGGCTGGACCAATTTCGAAAGAATCTAGATTTGTAGAAAATTAAATTCTAAGAACTTTTCTAGAAAGCGACATTTCTCTACGAATGATAAAAAAAAGTTACATGGGAAAAATTAATCGAAATTGTACATAACGCTAAATCGAACTAACGAATGGATTGTGTCGTATGAAAATTTAAAACTAAAAAAAATAGTACTTCCATTCATGATATCAACATGAAATTTTGAATGCAGCTTGATATTGAGGTTAATAAAAGCGGAGAATTCTAAAATCTTAACTATTATAGTCAGAATAGAAACTCATCTCCTGGTGGCTGGACCAATTTCGAAAGAATCTAGATTTGTAGAAAATTAAATTCTAAGAACTTTTCTAGAATGCGACATTTCTCTACGAATGATAAAAAAAAAGTTACATGGGAAAAATTAATCGAAATTGTACATAACGCTAAATCGAACTAACGAATGGATTGTGTCGTATGAAAATTTAAAACTAAAAAAAATAGTACTTCCATTCATGATATCAACATGAAATTTTGAATGCAGCTTGATATTGAGGTTAATAAAAGCGGAGAATTCTAAAATCTTAACTATTATAGTCAGAATAGAAACTCATCTCCTGGTGGCTGGACCAATTTCGAAAGAATCTAGATTTGTAGAAAATTAAATTCTAAGAACTTTTCTAGAATGCGACATTTCTCTACGAATGATAAAAAAAAGTTACATGGGAAAAATTAATCGAAATTGTACATAACGCTAAATCGAACTAACGAATGGATTGTGTCGTATGAAAATTTAAAACTAAAAAAAATAGTACTTCCATTCATGATATCAACATGAAATTTGAATGCAGCTTGATATTGAGGTTAATAAAAGCGGAGAATTCTAAAATCTTAACTATTATAGTCAGAATAGAAACTCATCTCCTGGTGGCTGGACCAATTTCGAAAGAATCTAGATTTGTAGAAAATTAAATTCTAAGAACTTTTCTAGAAAGCGACATTTCTCTACGAATGATAAAAAAAAAGTTACATGGGAAAAATTAATCGAAATTGTACATAACGCTAAATCGAACTAACGAATGGATTGTGTCGTATGAAAATTTAAAACTAAAAAAAATAGTACTTCCATTCATGATATCAACATGAAATTTTGAATGCAGCTTGATATTGAGGTTAATAAAAGCGGAGAATTCTAAAATCTTAACTATTATAGTCAGAATAGAAACTCATCTCCTGGTGGCTGGACCAATTCGAAAGAATCTAGATTTGTAGAAAATTAAATTCTAAGAACTTTTCTAGAAAGCGACATTTCTCTACGAATGATAAAAAAAAAGTTACATGGGAAAAATTAATCGAAATTGTACATAACGCTAAATCGAACTAACGAATGGATTGTGTCGTATGAAAATTTAAAACTAAAAAAAATAGTACTTCCATTCATGATATCAACATGAAATTTTGAATGCAGCTTGATATTGAGGTTAATAAAAGCGGAGAATTCTAAAATCTTAACTATTATAGTCAGAATAGAAACTCATCTCCTGGTGGCTGGACCAATTTCGAAAGAATCTAGATTTGTAGAAAATTAAATTCTAAGAACTTTTCTAGAATGCGACATTTCTCTAGGAATGATAAAAAAAAAGTTACATGGGAAAAATTAATCGAAATTGTACATAACGCTAAATCGAACTAACGAATGGATTGTGTCGTATGAAAATTTAAAACTAAAAAAAATAGTACTTCCATTCATGATATCAACATGAAATTTTGAATGCAGCTTGATATTGAGGTTAATAAAAGCGGAGAATTCTAAAATCTTAACTATTATAGTCAGAATAGAAACTCATCTCCTGGTGGCTGGACCAATTTCGAAAGAATCTAGATTTGTAGAAAATTAAATTCTAAGAACTTTTCTAGAAAGCGACATTTCTCTACGAATGATAAAAAAAAAGTTACATGGGAAAAATTAATCGAAATTGTACATAACGCTAAATCGAACTAACGAATGGATTGTGTCGTATGAAAATTTAAAACTAAAAAAAATAGTACTTCCATTCATGATATCAACATGAAATTTTGAATGCAGCTTGATATTGAGGTTAATAAAAGCGGAGAATTCTAAAATCTTAACTATTATAGTCAGAATAGAAACTCATCTCCTGGTGGCTGGACCAATTTCGAAAGAATCTAGATTTGTAGAAAATTAAATTCTAAGAACTTTTCTAGAATGCGACATTTCTCTACGAATGATAAAAAAAAAGTTACATGGGAAAAATTAATCGAAATTGTACATAACGCTAAATCGAACTAACGAATGGATTGTGTCGTATGAAAATTTAAAACTAAAAAAAATAGTACTTCCATTCATGATATCAACATGAAATTTGAATGCAGCTTGATATTGAGGTTAATAAAAGCGGAGAATTCTAAAATCTTAACTATTATAGTCAGAATAGAAACTCATCTCCTGGTGGCTGGACAATTTCGAAAGAATCTAGATTTGTAGAAAATTAAATATTTATTTATTAGATTTGTAGAAAATTAATTCTAAGAACTTTTCTAGAATGCGACATTTCTCTAGGAATGATAAAAAAAAAAGTTACATGGGAAAAATTAATCGAAATTGTACATAACGCTAAATCGAACTAACGAATGGATTGTGTCGTATGAAAATTTAAAACTAAAAAAAATAGTACTTCCATTCATGATATCAACATGAAATTTTGAATGCAGCTTGATATTGAGGTTAATAAAAGCGGAGAATTCTAAAATCTTAACTATTATAGTCAGAATAGAAACTCATCTCCTGGTGGCTGGACCAATTTCGAAAGAATCTAGATTTGTAGAAAATTGAAATTCTAAGAACTTTCTAGAATGCGACATTTCTCTACGAATGATAAAAAAAAAGTTACATGGGAAAAATAATCGAAATTGTACATAACGCTAAATCGAACTAACGAATGGATTGTGTCGTATGAAAATTTAAAACTAAAAAAAATAGTACTTCCATTCATGATATCAACATGAAATTTTGAATGCAGCTTGATATTGAGGTTAATAAAAAGCGGAGAATTCTAAAATCTTAACTATTATAGTCAGAATAGAAACTCATCTCCTGGTGGCTGGACCAATTTCGAAAGAATCTAGATTTGTAGAAAATTAAATTCTAAGAACTTTTCTAGAAAGCGACATTTCTCTACGAATGATAAAAAAAAAGTTACATGGAAAAATTAATCGAAATTGTACATAACGCTAAATCGAACTAACGAATGATTGTGTCGTATGAAAATTTAAAACTAAAAAAAATAGTACTTCCATTCATGATATCAACATGAAATTTTGAATGCAGCTTGATATTGAGGTTAATAAAAGCGGAGAATTCTAAAATCTTAACTATTATAGTCAGAATAGAAACTCATCTCCTGGTGGCTGGACCAATTTCGAAAGAATCTAGATTTGTAGAAAATTAAATTCTAAGAACTTTTCTAGAATGCGACATTTCTCTACGAATGATAAAAAAAAAGTTACATAGGGAAAAATTAATCGAAATTGTACATAACGCTAAATCGAACTAACGAATGGATTGTGTCGTATGAAAATTTAAAACTAAAAAAAATAGTACTTCCATTCATGATATCAACATGAAATTTTGAATGCAGCTTGATATTGAGGTTAATAAAAGCGGAGAATTCTAAAATCTTAACTATTATAGTCAGAATAGAAACTCATCTCCTGGTGGCTGGACCAATTTCGAAAGAATCTAGATTTGTAGAAAATTAAATTCTAAGAACTTTTCTAGAAAGCGACATTTCTCTACGAATGATAAAAAAAAGTTACATGGGAAAAATTAATCGAAATTGTACATAACGCTAAATCGAACTAACGAATGGATTGTGTCGTATGAAAATTTAAAACTAAAAAAAATAGTACTTCCATTCATGATATCAACATGAAATTTTGAATGCAGCTTGATATTGAGGTTAATAAAAGCGGAGAATTCTAAAATCTTAACTATTATAGTCAGAATAGAAACTCATCTCCTGGTGGCTGGACCAATTTCAAAAGAATCTAGATTTGTAGAAAATTAAATTCTAAGAACTTTTCTAGAATGCGACATTTCTCTACGAATGATAAAAAAAAAGTTACATGGGAAAAATTAATCGAAATTGTACATAACGCTAAATCGAACTAACGAATGGATTGTGTCGTATGAAAATTTAAAACTAAAAAAAATAGTACTTCCATTCATGATATCAACATGAAATTTTGAATGCAGCTTTGATATTGAGGTTAATAAAAGCGGAGAATTCTAAAATCTTAACTATTATAGTCGGAATAGAAACTCATCTCCTGGTGGCTGGACCAATTTCGAAAGAATCTAGATTTGTAGAAAATTAAATTCTAAGAACTTTTCTAGAATGCGACATTTCTCTACGAATGATAAAAAAAAAAAGTTACATGGGAAAAATTAATCGAAATTGTACATAACGCTAAATCGAACTAACGAATGGATTGTGTCGTATGAAATTTAAAACTAAAAAAAATAGTACTTCCATTCATGATATCAACATGAAATTTTGAATGCAGCTTGATATTGAGGTTAATAAAAGCGGAGAATTCTAAAATCTTAACTATTATAGTCAGAATAGAAACTCATCTCCTGGTGGCTGGACCAATTTCGAAAGAACCTAGATTTGTAGAAAATTAAATTCTAGAACTTTTCTAGAATACGACATTTCTCTAGGAATGATAAAAAAAAAGTTACATGGGAAAAATTAATCGAAATTGTACATAACGCTAAATCGAACTAACGAATGGATTGTGTCGTATGAAAATTTAAAACTAAAAAAATTAGTACTTCCATTCATGATATCAACATGAAATTTTGAATGCAGCTTGATATTGAGGTTAATAAAAGCGGAGAATTCTAAAATCTTAACTATTATAGTCAGAATAGAAACTCATCTCCTGGTGGCTGGACCAATTTCGAAAGAATCTAGATTTGTAGAAAATTAAATTCTAAGAACTTTTCTAGAAAGCGACATTTTCTCTACGAATGATAAAAAAAAAGTTACATGGGAAAAATTAATCGAAATTGTACATAACGCTAAATCGAACTAACGAATGGATTGTGTCGTATGAAAATTTAAAACTAAAAAAAATAGTACTTCCATTCATGATATCAACATGAAATTTTGAATGCAGCTTGATATTGAGGTTAATAAAAGCGGAGAATTCTAAAATCTTAACTATATATAGTCAGAATAGAAACTTATCTCCTGGTGGCTGGACCAATTTCGAAAGAATCTAGATTTGTAGAAAATTAAATTCTAAGAACTTTTCTAGAATGCGACATTTCTCTAGGAATGATAAAAAAAAAAGTTACATGGGAAAAATTAATCGAAATTGTACATAACGCTAAATCGAACTAACGAATGGATTGTGTCGTATGAAAATTTAAAACTAAAAAAAATAGTACTTCATTCATGATATCAACATGAAATTTTGAATGCAGCTTGATATTGAGGTTAATAAAAGCGGAGAATTCTAAAATCTTAACTATTATAGTCAGAATAGAAACTCATCTCCTGGTGGCTGGACCAATTTCGAAAGAATCTAGATTTGTAGAAAATTAAATATTATTTATTATATTATATAGATTTGTAGAAAATTAAATTCTAAGAACTTTTTTAGAATGCGACATTTCTCTACGAATGATAAAAAAAAAGTTACATGGGAAAAATTAATCGAAATTGTACATAACGCTAAATCGAACTAACGAATGGATTGTGTCGTATGAAAATTTAAAACTAAAAAAAATAGTACTTCCATTCATGATATCAACATGAAATTTGAATGCAGCTTGATTATTGAGGTTAATAAAAGCGGAGAATTCTAAAATCTTAACTATTATAGTCAGAATAGAAACTCATCTCCTGGTGGCTGGACCAATTCGAAAGAATCTAGATTTGTAGAAAATTAAATTCTAAGAACTTTTCTAGAAAGCGACATTTCTCTACGAATGATAAAAAAAAAGTTACATGGGAAAAATTAATCGAAATTGTACATAACGCTAAATCGAACTAACGAATGGATTGTGTCGTATGAAAATTTAAAACTAAAAAAAAATAGTACTTTCCATTCATGATATCAACATGAAATTTTGAATGCAGCTTGGATATTGAGGTTAATAAAAGCGGAGAATTCTAAAATCTTAACTATTATAGTCAGAATAGAAACTCATCTCCTGGTGGTCTGGACCATTTCGAAAGAATCTAGATTTGTAGAAAATTACATTCTAAGAACTTTTCTAGAATGCGACATTTCTCTACGAATGATAAAAAAAAAAGTTACATGGGAAAAATTAATCGAAATTGTACATAACGCTAAATCGAACTAACGAATGGATTGTGTCGTATGAAAATTTAAAACTAAAAAAATAGTACTTCCATTCATGATATCAACATGAAATTTTGAATGCAGCTTGATATTGAGGTTAATAAAAGCGGAGAATTCTAAAATCTTAACTATTATAGTCAGAATAGAAACTCATCTCCTGGTGGCTGGACCAATTTCGAAAGAATCTAGATTTGTAGAAAATTAAATTCTAAGAACTTTCTAGAAATGCGACATTTCTCTACGAATGATAAAAAAAAAGTTACATGGAAAAATTAATCGAATTGTACATAACGCTAAATCGAACTAACGAATGGATTGTGTCGTATGAAAATTAAAACTAAAAAAATTAGTACTTCCATTCATGATATCAACATGAAATTTTGAATGCAGCTTGATATTGAGGTTAAATAAAAGCGGAGAATTCTAAAATCTTAACTATTATAGTCGAATAGAAAACTCATCTCCTGGTGGCTTTTCTAGAAAGCGACATTTCTCTACGAATGATAAAAAAAAGTTACATTGGAAAAATTAATCGAAATTGTACATAACGCTAAATCGAACTAACGAATGATTGTGTCGTATGAAAATTTAAAACTAAAAAAAATAGTACTTCCATTCATGATATCAACATGAAATTTTGAATGCAGCTTGATATTGAGGTTAATAAAAGCGGAGAATTCTAAAATCTTAACTATTATAGTCGGAATAGAAACTCATCTCCTGGTGGCTGGACCAATTTCGAAAGAATCTAGATTTGTAGAAAATTAAATTCTAAGAACTTTTCTAGAATGCGACATTTCTCTACGAATGATAAAAAAAAAGTTACATGGGAAAAATTAATCGAAATTGTACATAACGCTAAATCGAACTAACGAATGGATTGTGTCGTATGAAAATTTAAAACTAAAAAAATTAGTACTTCCATTCATGATATCAACATGAAATTTTGAATGCAGCTTGATATTGAGGTTAATAAAAGCGGAGAATTCTAAAATCTTAACTATTATAGTCGGAATAGAAACTCATCTCCTGGTGGCTGGACCAATTTCGAAAGAATCTAGATTTGTAGAAAATTAAATTCTAAGAACTTTTCTAGAATGCGACATTTCTCTACGAATGATAAAAAAAAAGTTACATGGGAAAAAATTAATCGAAATTGTACATAACGCTAAATCGAACTAACGAATGGATTGTGTCGTATGAAAATTTAAAACTAAAAAAAATAGTACTTCCATTCATGATATCAACATGAAATTTTGAATGCAGCTTGATATTGAGGTTAATAAAAGCGGAGAATTCTAAAATCTTAACTATTATAGTCGGAAATAGAAACTCATCTCCTGGTGGCTGGACCAATTTCGAAAGAATCTAGATTTGTAGAAAATTAAATTCTAAGAACTTTTTTAGAATGCGACATTTCTCTACGAATGATAAAAAAAAAGTTACATGGGAAAAATTAATCGAAATTGTACATAACGCTAAATCGAACTAACGAATGGATTGTGTCGTATGAAAATTTAAAACTAAAAAAAATAGTACTTCCATTCATGATATCAACATGAAATTTGAATGCAGCTTGATATTGAGGTTAATAAAAGCGGAGAATTCTAAAATCTTAACTATTATAGTCAGAATAGAAACTCATCTCCTGGTGGCTGGACCAATTTCGAAAGAATCTAGATTTGTAGAAAATTAAATTCTAAGAACTTTTCTAGAATGCGACATTTCTCTACGAATGATAAAAAAAAAGTTACATGGGGAAAAATTAATCGAAATTGTACATAACGCTAAATCGAACTAACGAATGGATTGTGTCGTATGAAAATTTAAAACTAAAAAAAATAGTACTTCCATTCATGATATCAACATGAAATTTTGAATGCAGCTTGATATTGAGGTTAATAAAAGCGGAGAATTCTAAAATCTTAACTATTATAGTCGGAATAGAAACTCATCTCCTGGTGGCTGGACCAATTTCGAAAGAATCTAGATTTGTAGAAAATTAAATTCTAAGAACTTTTCTAGAATGCGACATTTCTCTACGAATGATAAAAAAAAAGTTACATGGAAAAAATTAATCGAAATTGTACATAACGCTAAATCGAACTAACGAATGGATTGTGTCGTATGAAAATTTAAAACTAAAAAAGAATAGTAAGGATTCTAAAATCTTAACTATTATAGTCGGAATAGAAACTCATCTCCTGGTGGCTGGACCAATTTCGAATGAATCTAGATTTGTAGAAAATTAAATTCTAAGAACTTTTCTAGAATGCGACATTTCTCTAGGAATGATAAAAAAAAGTTACATGGGAAAAATTAATCGAAGTTGTACATAACGCTAAATCGAACTAACGAATGGATTGTGTCGTATGAAAATTTAAAACTAAAAAAAATAGTACTTCCATTCATGATATCAACATGAAATTTTGAATGCAGCTTGATATTGAGGTTAATAAAAGCGGAGAATTCTAAAATCTTAACTATTATAGTCGGAATAGAAACTCATCTCCTGGTGGCTGGACCAATTTCGAAAGAATCTAGATTTGTAGAAAATTAAATTCTAAGAACTTTTCTAGAAAGCGACATTTCTCTACGAATGATAAAAAAAAAGTTACATGGGAAAAATTAATCGAAATTGTACATAACGCTAAATCGAACTAACGAATGGATTGTGTCGTATGAAAATTTAAAACTAAAAAAATAGTACTTTCCATTCATGATATCAACATGAAATTTTGAATGCAGCTTGATATTGAGGTTAATAAAAGCGGAGAATTCTAGAATCTTAACTATTATAGTCAGAATAGAAACTCATCTCCTGGTGGCTGGACCAATTTCGAAAGAATCTAGATTTGTAGAAAATTAAATTCTAAGAACTTTTCTAGAAAGCGACATTTCTCTACGAATGATAAAAAAAAAAGTTACATGGGAAAAATTAATCGAAATTGTACATAACGCTAATAATCGAACTAACGAATGGATTGTGTCGTATGAAAATTTAAAACTAAAAAAAATAGTACTTCCATTCATGATATCAACATGAAATTTTGAATGCAGCTTGATATTGAGGTTAATAAAAGCGGAGAATTCTAAAATCTTAACTATTATAGTCAGAATAGAAACTCATCTCCTGGTGGCTGGACCAATTCCGAAAGAATCTAGATTTGTAGAAAATTAAATTCTAAGAACTTTTCTAGAAAGCGACATTTCTCTACGAATGATAAAAAAAAAGTTACATGGGAAAAATTAATCGAAATTGTACATAACGCTAAATCGAACTAACGAATGGATTGTGTCGTATGAAAATTTAAAACTAAAAAAATTAGTACTTCCATTCATGATATCAACATGAAATTTTGAATGCAGCTTGATATTGAGGTTAATAAAAGCGGAGAATTCTAAAATCTTAACTATTATAGTCAGAATAGAAACTCATCTCCTGGTGGCTGGACAATTTCGAAAGAATCTAGATTTGTAGAAAATTAAATTCTAAGAACTTTTCTAGAAAGCGACATTTCTCTACGAATGATAAAAAAAAAAGTTACATGGGAAAAATTAATCGAAATTGTACATAACGCTAAATCGAACTAACGAATGGATTGTGTCGTATGAAAATTTAAAACTAAAAAAATTAGTACTTCCATTCATGATATCAACATGAAATTTTGAATGCAGCTTGATATTGAGGTTAATAAAAGCGGAGAATTCTAAAATCTTAACTATTATAGTCAGGAATAGAAACTCATCTCCTGGTGGCTGGACCAATTTCGAAAGAATCTAGATTTGTAGAAAATTAAATTCTAAGAACTTTTCTAGAAAGCGACATTTCTCTACGAATGATAAAAAAAAGTTACATGGGAAAAATTAATCGAAATTGTACATAACGCTAAATCGAACTAACGAATGGATTGTGTCGTATGAAAATTTAAAACTAAAAAAAATAGTACTTCCATTCATGATATCAACATGAATTTTGAATGCAGCTTGATATTGAGGTTAATAAAAGCGGAGAATTCTAAAATCTTAACTATTATAGTCAGAATAGAAACTCATCTCCTGGTGGCTGGACCAATTTTCGAAAGAATCTAGATTTGTAGAAAATTAAATTCTAAGAACCTTTCTAGAAAGCGACATTTCTCTACGAATGATAATAAAAAAGTTACATGGGAAAAATTAATCGAAATTGTACATAACGCTAAATCGAACTAACGAATGGATTGTGTCGTATGAAAATTTAAAACTAAAAAAAATAGTACTTCCATTCATGATATCAACATGAAATTTTGAATGCAGCTTGATATTGAGGTTAATAAAAGCGGAGAATTCTAAAATCTTAACTATTATAGTCAGAATAGAAACTCATCTCCTGGTGGCTGGACCAATTTCGAAAGAATCTAGATTTGTAGAAAATTAAATTCTAAGAACTTTTCTAGAAAGCGACATTTCTCTACGAATGATAATAAAAAAGTTACATGGGAAAAATTAATCGAAATTGTACATAACGCTAAATCGAACTAAACCGAATGGATTGTGTCGTATGAAAATTTAAAACTAAAAAAAATAGTACTTCCATTCATGATATCAACATGAAATTTTGAATGCAGCTTGATATTGAGGTTAATAAAAGCGGAGAATTCTAAAATCTTAACTATTATAGTCAGAATAGGAAACTCATCTCCTGGTGGCTGGACCAATTTCGAAAGAATCTAGATTTGTAGAAAATTAAATTCTAAGAACTTTTCTAGAAAGCGACATTTCTCTACGAATGATAAAAAAAAAGTTACATGGGAAAAATTAATCGAAATTGTACATAACGCTAAATCGAACTAACGAATGGATTGTGTCGTATGAAAATTTAAAACTAAAAAAATAGTACTTCCATTCATGATATCAACATGAAATTTTGAATGCAGCTTGATATTGAGGTTAATAAAAGCGGAGAATTCTAAAATCTTAACTATTATAGTCAGAATAGAAACTCATCTCCTGGTGGCTGGACCAATTTCGAAAGAATCTAGATTTGTAGAAAATTAAATTCTAAGACTTTTCTAGAAAGCGACATTTCTCTACGAATGATAAAAAAAAAGTTACATGGAAAAATTAATCGAAATTGTACATAACGCTAAATCGAACTAACGAATGGATTGTGTCGTATGATAATTTAAAACTAAAAAAATTAGTGATATCAACATGAAATTTTGAATGCAGCTTGATATTGAGGTTAATAAAAGCGGAGAATTCTAAAATCTTAACTATTATAGTCAGAATAGAAACTCATCTCCTGGTGGCTGGACCAATTTCGAAAGAATCTAGATTTGTAGAAAATTAAATTCTAAGAACTTTTCTAGAATGCGACATTTCTCTACGAATGATAAAAAAAAAGTTACATGGGAAAAATTAATCGAAATTGTACATAACGCTAAATCGAACTAACGAATGGATTGTGTCGTATGAAAATTTAAAACTAAAAAAAATAGTACTTCCATTCATGATATCAACATGAAATTTTTGAATGCAGCTTGATATTGAGGTTAATAAAAGCGGAGAATTCTAAAATCTTAACTATTATAGTCGGAATAGAAACTCATCTCCTGGTGGCTGGACCAATTTCGAAAGAATCTAGATTTGTAGAAAATTAAATTCTAAGAACTTTTTTAGAATGCGACATTTCTCTACGAATGATAAAAAAAAGTTACATGGGAAAAATTAATCGAAATTGTACATAACGCTAAATCGAACTAACGAATGGATTGTGTCGTATGAAAATTTAAAACTAAAAAAAATAGTACTTCCATTCATGATATCAACATGAAATTTTGAATGCAGCTTGATATTGAGGTTAATAAAAGCGGAGAATTCTAAAATCTTAACTATTATAGTCAGAATAGAAACTCATCTCCTGGTGGCTGGACCAATTTCGAAAGAATCTAGATTTGTAGAAAATTAAATTCTAAGAACTTTTCTAGAATGC
>CAMZJQ010000167.1:0-72304 GCA_947310385.1 Nephrotoma appendiculata | reverse complement strand
CGATTAATTTTTCCCATGTAACTTTTTTTTTATCATTCGTAGAGAAATGTCGCTTTCTAGAAAAGTTCTTAGAATTTAATTTTCTACAAATCTAGATTCTTTCGAAATTGGTCCAGCCACCAGGAGATGAGTTTCTATTCTGACTATAATAGTTAAGATTTTAGAATTCTCCGCTTTTATTAACCTCAATATCAAGCTGCATTCAAAATTTCATGTTGATATCATGAATGGAAGTACTAATTTTTTTAGTTTTAAATTTTCATACGACACAATCCATTCGTTAGTTCGATTTAGCGTTATGTACAATTTCGATTAATTTTTCCCATGTAACTTTTTTTTTATCATTCGTAGAGAAATGTCGCTTTCTAGAAAAGTTCTTAGAATTTAATTTTCTACAAATCTAGATTCTTTCGAAATTGGTCCAGCCACCAGGAGATGAGTTTCTATTCTGACTATAATAGTTAAGATTTTAGAATTCTCCGCTTTTATTAACCTCAATATCAAGCTGCATTCAAAATTTCATGTTGATATCATGAATGGAAGTACTATTTTTTTTAGTTTTAAATTTTCATACGACACAATCCATTCGTTAGTTCGATTTAGCGTTATGTACAATTTCGATTAATTTTTCCCATGTAACTTTTTTTTTATCATTCCTAGAGAAATGTCGCATTCTAGAAAAGTTCTTAGAATTTAATTTTCTACAAATCTAGATTCTTTCGAAATTGGTCCAGCCACCAGGAGATGAGTTTCTATTCTGACTATAATAGTTAAGATTTTAGAATTCTCCGCTTTTATTAACCTCAATATCAAGCTGCATTCAAAATTTCATGTTGATATCATGAATGGAAGTACTATTTTTTTTAGTTTTAAATTTTCATACGACACAATCCATTCGTTAGTTCGATTTAGCGTTATGTACAATTTCGATTAATTTTTCCCATGTAACTTTTTTTTTATCATTCCTAGAGAAATGTCGCATTCTAGAAAAGTTCTTAGAATTTAATTTTCTACAAATCTAGATTCTTTCGAAATTGGTCCAGCCACCAGGAGATGAGTTTCTATTCTGACTATAATAGTTAAGATTTTAGAATTCTCCGCTTTTATTAACCTCAATATCAAGCTGCATTCAAAATTTCATGTTGATATCATGAATGGAAGTACTATTTTTTTTAGTTTTAAATTTTCATACGACACAATCCATTCGTTAGTTCGATTTAGCGTTATGTACAATTTCGATTAATTTTTCCCATGTAACTTTTTTTTTATCATTCGTAGAGAAATGTCGCATTCTAGAAAAGTTCTTAGAATTTAATTTTCTACAAATCTAGATTCTTCGAAATTGGTCCAGCCACCAGGAGATGAGTTTCTATTCTGACTATAATAGTTAAGATTTTAGAATTCTCCGCTTTTATTAACCTCAATATCAAGCTGCATTCAAAATTTCATGTTGATATCATGAATGGAAGTACTATTTTTTTTAGTTTTAAATTTTCATACGACACAATCCATTCGTTAGTTCGATTTAGCGTTATGTACAATTTCGATTAATTTTTCCCATGTAACTTTTTTTTTATCATTCGTAGAGAAATGTCGCATTCTAGAAAAGTTCTTAGAATTTAATTTTCTACAAATCTAGATTCTTTCGAAATTGGTCCAGCCACCAGGAGATGAGTTTCTATTCTGACTATAATAGTTAAGATTTTAGAATTCTCCGCTTTTATTAACCTCAATATCAAGCTGCATTCAAAATTTCATGTTGATATCATGAATGGAAGTACTATTTTTTTTAGTTTTAAATTTTCATACGACACAATCCATTCGTTAGTTCGATTTAGCGTTATGTACAATTTCGATTAATTTTTCCCATGTAACTTTTTTTTTATCATTCTAGAGAAATGTCGCATTCTAGAAAAGTTCTTAGAATTTAATTTTCTACAAATCTAGATTCTTTCGAAATTGGTCCAGCCACCAGGAGATGAGTTTCTATTCTGACTATAATAGTTAAGATTTTAGAATTCTCCGCTTTTATTAACCTCAATATCAAGCTGCATTCAAAATTTCATGTTGATATCATGAATGGAAGTACTATTTTTTTTAGTTTTAAATTTTCATACGACACAATCCATTCGTTAGTTCGATTTAGCGTTATGTACAATTTCGATTAATTTTTCCCATGTAACTTTTTTTTTATCATTCGTAGAGAAATGTCGCATTCTAGAAAAGTTCTTAGAATTTAATTTTCTACAAATCTAGATTCTTTCGAAATTGGTCCAGCCACCAGGAGATGAGTTTCTATTCTGACTATAATAGTTAAGATTTTAGAATTCTCCGCTTTTATTAACCTCAATATCAAGCTGCATTCAAAATTTCATGTTGATATCATGAATGGAAGTACTATTTTTTTTAGTTTTAAATTTTCATACGACACAATCCATTCGTTAGTTCGATTTAGCGTTATGTACAATTTCGATTAATTTTTCCCATGTAACTTTTTTTTTATCATTCGTAGAGAAATGTCGCATTCTAGAAAAGTTCTTAGAATTTAATTTTCTACAAATCTAGATTCTTTCGAAATTGGTCCAGCCACCAGGAGATGAGTTTCTATTCTGACTATAATAGTTAAGATTTTAGAATTCTCCGCTTTTATTAACCTCAATATCAAGCTGCATTCAAAATTTCATGTTGATATCATGAATGGAAGTACTATTTTTTTTAGTTTTAAATTTTCATACGACACAATCCATTCGTTAGTTCGATTTAGCGTTATGTACAATTTCGATTAATTTTTCCCATGTAACTTTTTTTTTATCATTCGTAGAGAAATGTCGCATTCTAGAAAAGTTCTTAGAATTTAATTTTCTACAAATCTAGATTCTTTCGAAATTGGTCCAGCCACCAGGAGATGAGTTTCTATTCTGACTATAATAGTTAAGATTTTAGAATTCTCCGCTTTTATTAACCTCAATATCAAGCTGCATTCAAAATTTCATGTTGATATCATGAATGGAAGTACTATTTTTTTTAGTTTTAAATTTTCATACGACACAATCCATTCGTTAGTTCGATTTAGCGTTATGTACAATTTCGATTAATTTTTCCCATGTAACTTTTTTTTTATCATTCGTAGAGAAATGTCGCTTTCTAGAAAAGTTCTTAGAATTTAATTTTCTACAAATCTAGATTCTTTCGAAATTGGTCCAGCCACCAGGAGATGAGTTTCTATTCTGACTATAATAGTTAAGATTTTAGAATTCTCCGCTTTTATTAACCTCAATATCAAGCTGCATTCAAAATTTCATGTTGATATCATGAATGGAAGTACTATTTTTTTTAGTTTTAAATTTTCATACGACACAATCCATTCGTTAGTTCGATTTAGCGTTATGTACAATTTCGATTAATTTTTCCCATGTAACTTTTTTTTTATCATTCGTAGAGAAATGTCGCTTTCTAGAAAAGTTCTTAGAATTTAATTTTCTACAAATCTAGATTCTTTCGAAATTGGTCCAGCCACCAGGAGATGAGTTTCTATTCTGACTATAATAGTTAAGATTTTAGAATTCTCCGCTTTTATTAACCTCAATATCAAGCTGCATTCAAAATTTCATGTTGATATCATGAATGGAAGTACTATTTTTTTAGTTTTAAATTTTCATACGACACAATCCATTCGTTAGTTCGATTTAGCGTTATGTACAATTTCGATTAATTTTTTCCATGTAACTTTTTTTTTATCATTCGTAGAGAATGTCGCATTCTAGAAAAGTTCTTAGAATTTAATTTTCTACAAATCTAGATTCTTTCGAAATTGGTCCAGCCACCAGGAGATGAGTTTCTATTCTGACTATAATAGTTAAGATTTTAGAATTCTCCGCTTTTATTAACCTCAATATCAAGCTGCATTCAAAATTTCATGTTGATATCATGAATGGAAGTACTATTTTTTTTAGTTTTAAATTTTCATACGACACAATCCATTCGTTAGTTCGATTTAGCGTTATGTACAATTTCGATTAATTTTTCCATGTAACTTTTTTTTATCATTCGTAGAGAAATGTCGCATTCTAGAAAAGTTCTTAGAATTTAATTTTCTACAAATCTAGATTCTTTCGAAATTGGTCCAGCCACCAGGAGATGAGTTTCTATTCTGACTATAATAGTTAAGATTTTAGAATTCTCCGCTTTTATTAACCTCAATATCAAGCTGCATTCAAAATTTCATGTTGATATCATGAATGGAAGTACTATTTTTTTTAGTTTTAAATTTTCATACGACACAATCCATTCGTTAGTTCGATTTAGCGTTATGTACAATTTCGATTATTTTTCCCATGTAACTTTTTTTTTATCATTCGTAGAGAAATGTCGCATTCTAGAAAAGTTCTTAGAATTTAATTTTCTACAAATCTAGATTCTTTCGAAATTGGTCCAGCCACCAGGAGATGAGTTTCTATTCTGACTATAATAGTTAAGATTTTAGAATTCTCCGCTTTTATTACCTCAATATCAAGCTGCATTCAAAATTTCATGTTGATATCATGAATGGAAGTACTATTTTTTTTAGTTTTAAATTTTCATACGACACAATCCATTCGTTAGTTCGATTTAGCGTTATGTACAATTTCGATTAATTTTTCCCATGTAACTTTTTTTTATCATTCGTAGAGAAATGTCGCATTCTAGAAAAGTTCTTAGAATTTAATTTTCTACAAATCTAGATTCTTTCGAATTGGTCCAGCCACCAGGAGATGAGTTTCTATTCTGACTATAATAGTTAAGATTTTAGAATTCTCCGCTTTTATTAACCTCAATATCAAGCTGCATTCAAAATTTCATGTTGATATCATGAATGGAAGTACTATTTTTTTTAGTTTTAAATTTTCATACGACACAATCCATTCGTTAGTTCGATTTAGCGTTATGTACAATTTCGATTAATTTTTCCCATGTAACTTTTTTTTATCATTCGTAGAGAAATGTCGCATTCTAGAAAAGTTCTTAGAATTTAATTTTCTACAAATCTAGATTCTTTCGAAATTGGTCCAGCCACCAGGAGATGAGTTTCTATTCTGACTATAATAGTTAAGATTTTAGAATTCTCCGCTTTTATTAACCTCAATATCAAGCTGCATTCAAAATTTCATGTTGATATCATGAATGGAAGTACTATTTTTTTTAGTTTTAAATTTTCATACGACACAATCCATTCGTTAGTTCGATTTAGCGTTATGTACAATTTCGATTAATTTTTCCCATGTAACTTTTTTTTTATCATTCGTAGAGAAATGTCGCTTTCTAGAAAAGTTCTTAGAATTTAATTTTCTACAAATCTAGATTCTTTCGAAATTGGTCCAGCCACCAGGAGATGAGTTTCTATTCTGACTATAATAGTTAAGATTTTAGAATTCTCCGCTTTTATTAACCTCAATATCAAGCTGCATTCAAAATTTCATGTTGATATCATGAATGGAAGTACTATTTTTTTTAGTTTTAAATTTTCATACGACACAATCCATTCGTTAGTTCGATTTAGCGTTATGTACAATTTCGATTAATTTTTCCCATGTAACTTTTTTTTTATCATTCGTAGAGAAATGTCGCTTTCTAGAAAAGTTCTTAGAATTTAATTTTCTACAAATCTAGATTCTTTCGAAATTGGTCCAGCCACCAGGAGATGAGTTTCTATTCTGACTATAATAGTTAAGATTTTAGAATTCTCCGCTTTTATTAACCTCAATATCAAGCTGCATTCAAAATTTCATGTTGATATCATGAATGGAAGTACTATTTTTTTTAGTTTTAAATTTTCATACGACACAATCCATTCGTTAGTTCGATTTAGCGTTATGTACAATTTCGATTAATTTTTCCCATGTAACTTTTTTTTTATCATTCGTAGAGAAATGTCGCATTCTAGAAAAGTTCTTAGAATTTAATTTTCTACAAATCTAGATTCTTTCGAAATTGGTCCAGCCACCAGGAGATGAGTTTCTATTCTGACTATAATAGTTAAGATTTTAGAATTCTCCGCTTTTATTAACCTCAATATCAAGCTGCATTCAAAATTTCATGTTGATATCATGAATGGAAGTACTATTTTTTTTAGTTTTAAATTTTCATACGACACAATCCATTCGTTAGTTCGATTTAGCGTTATGTACAATTTCGATTAATTTTTCCCATGTAACTTTTTTTTTATCATTCGTAGAGAAATGTCGCATTCTAGAAAAGTTCTTAGAATTTAATTTTCTACAAATCTAGATTCTTTCGAAATTGGTCCAGCCACCAGGAGATGAGTTTCTATTCTGACTATAATAGTTAAGATTTTAGAATTCTCCGCTTTTATTAACCTCAATATCAAGCTGCATTCAAAATTTCATGTTGATATCATGAATGGAAGTACTATTTTTTTTAGTTTTAAATTTTCATACGACACAATCCATTCGTTAGTTCGATTTAGCGTTATGTACAATTTCGATTAATTTTTCCCATGTAACTTTTTTTTTATCATTCGTAGAGAAATGTCGCATTCTAGAAAAGTTCTTAGAATTTAATTTTCTACAAATCTAGATTCTTTCGAAATTGGTCCAGCCACCAGGAGATGAGTTTCTATTCTGACTATAATAGTTAAGATTTTAGAATTCTCCGCTTTTATTAACCTCAATATCAAGCTGCATTCAAAATTTCATGTTGATATCATGAATGGAAGTACTATTTTTTTTAGTTTTAAATTTTCATACGACACAATCCATTCGTTAGTTCGATTAGCGTTATGTACAATTTCGATTAATTTTTCCCATGTAACTTTTTTTTATCATTCGTAGAGAAATGTCGCATTCTAGAAAAGTTCTTAGAATTTAATTTTCTACAAATCTAGATTCTTTCGAAATTGGTCCAGCCACCAGGAGATGAGTTTCTATTCTGACTATAATAGTTAAGATTTTAGAATTCTCCGCTTTTATTAACCTCAATATCAAGCTGCATTCAAAATTTCATGTTGATATCATGAATGGAAGTACTATTTTTTTTAGTTTTAAATTTTCATACGACACAATCCATTCGTTAGTTCGATTTAGCGTTATGTACAATTTCGATTAATTTTTCCCATGTAACTTTTTTTTTATCATTCGTAGAGAAATGTCGCATTCTAGAAAAGTTCTTAGAATTTAATTTTCTACAAATCTAGATTCTTTCGAAATTGGTCCAGCCACCAGGAGATGAGTTTCTATTCTGACTATAATAGTTAAGATTTTAGAATTCTCCGCTTTTATTAACCTCAATATCAAGCTGCATTCAAATTTCATGTTGATATCATGAATGGAAGTACTATTTTTTTTAGTTTTAAATTTTCATACGACACAATCCATTCGTTAGTTCGATTTAGCGTTATGTACAATTTCGATTAATTTTTCCCATGTAACTTTTTTTTTATCATTCGTAGAGAAATGTCGCATTCTAGAAAAGTTCTTAGAATTTAATTTTCTACAAATCTAGATTCTTTCGAAATTGGTCCAGCCACCAGGAGATGAGTTTCTATTCTGACTATAATAGTTAAGATTTTAGAATTCTCCGCTTTTATTAACCTCAATATCAAGCTGCATTCAAAATTTCATGTTGATATCATGAATGGAAGTACTATTTTTTTTAGTTTTAAATTTTCATACGACACAATCCATTCGTTAGTTCGATTTAGCGTTATGTACAATTTCGATTAATTTTTCCCATGTAACTTTTTTTTTATCATTCGTAGAGAAATGTCGCATTCTAGAAAAGTTCTTAGAATTTAATTTTCTACAAATCTAGATTCTTTCGAAATTGGTCCAGCCACCAGGAGATGAGTTTCTATTCTGACTATAATAGTTAAGATTTTAGAATTCTCCGCTTTTATTAACCTCAATATCAAGCTGCATTCAAATTTCATGTTGATATCATGAATGGAAGTACTATTTTTTTTAGTTTTAAATTTTCATACGACACAATCCATTCGTTAGTTCGATTTAGCGTTATGTACAATTTCGATTAATTTTTCCCATGTAACTTTTTTTTTATCATTCGTAGAGAAATGTCGCTTTCTAGAAAAGTTCTTAGAATTTAATTTTCTACAAATCTAGATTCTTTCGAAATTGGTCCAGCCACCAGGAGATGAGTTTCTATTCTGACTATAATAGTTAAGATTTTAGAATTCTCCGCTTTTATTAACCTCAATATCAAGCTGCATTCAAAATTTCATGTTGATATCATGAATGGAAGTACTATTTTTTTTAGTTTTAAATTTTCATACGACACAATCCATTCGTTAGTTCGATTTAGCGTTATGTACAATTTCGATTAATTTTTCCCATGTAACTTTTTTTTTATCATTCGTAGAGAAATGTCGCTTTCTAGAAAAGTTCTTAGAATTTAATTTTCTACAAATCTAGATTCTTTCGAAATTGGTCCAGCCACCAGGAGATGAGTTTCTATTCTGACTATAATAGTTAAGATTTTAGAATTCTCCGCTTTTATTAACCTCAATATCAAGCTGCATTCAAAATTTCATGTTGATATCATGAATGGAAGTACTATTTTTTTTAGTTTTAAATTTTCATACGACACAATCCATTCGTTAGTTCGATTTAGCGTTATGTACAATTTCGATTAATTTTTCCCATGTAACTTTTTTTTTATCATTCGTAGAGAAATGTCGCATTCTAGAAAAGTTCTTAGAATTTAATTTTCTACAAATCTAGATTCTTTCGAAATTGGTCCAGCCACCAGGAGATGAGTTTCTATTCTGACTATAATAGTTAAGATTTTAGAATTCTCCGCTTTTATTAACCTCAATATCAAGCTGCATTCAAAATTTCATGTTGATATCATGAATGGAAGTACTATTTTTTTTAGTTTTAAATTTTCATACGACACAATCCATTCGTTAGTTCGATTTAGCGTTATGTACAATTTCGATTAATTTTTCCCATGTAACTTTTTTTTTATCATTCGTAGAGAAATGTCGCATTCTAGAAAAGTTCTTAGAATTTAATTTTCTACAAATCTAGATTCTTTCGAAATTGGTCCAGCCACCAGGAGATGAGTTTCTATTCCGACTATAATAGTTAAGATTTTAGAATTCTCCGCTTTTATTAACCTCAATATCAAGCTGCATTCAAAATTTCATGTTGATATCATGAATGGAAGTACTATTTTTTTTAGTTTTAAATTTTCATACGACACAATCCATTCGTTAGTTCGATTTAGCGTTATGTACAATTTCGATTAATTTTTCCCATGTAACTTTTTTTTTATCATTCGTAGAGAAATGTCGCATTCTAGAAAAGTTCTTAGAATTTAATTTTCTACAAATCTAGATTCTTTCGAAATTGGTCCAGCCACCAGGAGATGAGTTTCTATTCTGACTATAATAGTTAAGATTTTAGAATTCTCCGCTTTTATTAACCTCAATATCAAGCTGCATTCAAAATTTCATGTTGATATCATGAATGGAAGTACTATTTTTTTTAGTTTTAAATTTTCATACGACACAATCCATTCGTTAGTTCGATTTAGCGTTATGTACAATTTCGATTAATTTTTCCCATGTAACTTTTTTTTTATCATTCGTAGAGAAATGTCGCTTTCTAGAAAAGTTCTTAGAATTTAATTTTCTACAAATCTAGATTCTTTCGAAATTGGTCCAGCCACCAGGAGATGAGTTTCTATTCTGACTATAATAGTTAAGATTTTAGAATTCTCCGCTTTTATTAACCTCAATATCAAGCTGCATTCAAAATTTCATGTTGATATCATGAATGGAAGTACTATTTTTTTTAGTTTTAAATTTTCATACGACACAATCCATTCGTTAGTTCGATTTAGCGTTATGTACAATTTCGATTAATTTTTCCCATGTAACTTTTTTTTTATCATTCGTAGAGAAATGTCGCATTCTAGAAAAGTTCTTAGAATTTAATTTTCTACAAATCTAGATTCTTTCGAAATTGGTCCAGCCACCAGGAGATGAGTTTCTATTCTGACTATAATAGTTAAGATTTTAGAATTCTCCGCTTTTATTAACCTCAATATCAAGCTGCATTCAAAATTTCATGTTGATATCATGAATGGAAGTACTATTTTTTTTAGTTTTAAATTTTCATACGACACAATCCATTCGTTAGTTCGATTTAGCGTTATGTACAATTTCGATTAATTTTTCCCATGTAACTTTTTTTTTATCATTCGTAGAGAAATGTCGCATTCTAGAAAAGTTCTTAGAATTTAATTTTCTACAAATCTAGATTCTTTCGAAATTGGTCCAGCCACCAGGAGATGAGTTTCTATTCCGACTATAATAGTTAAGATTTTAGAATTCTCCGCTTTTATTAACCTCAATATCAAGCTGCATTCAAAATTTCATGTTGATATCATGAATGGAAGTACTATTTTTTTTAGTTTTAAATTTTCATACGACACAATCCATTCGTTAGTTCGATTTAGCGTTATGTACAATTTCGATTAATTTTTCCCATGTAACTTTTTTTTTATCATTCGTAGAGAAATGTCGCATTCTAAAAAGTTCTTAGAATTTAATTTCTACAAATCTATATAATATAATAAATAATATTTAATTTTCTACAAATCTAGATTCTTTCGAAATTGGTCCAGCCACCAGGAGATGAGTTTCTATTCTGACTATAATAGTTAAGATTTTAGAATTCTCCGCTTTTATTAACCTCAATATCAAGCTGCATTCAAAATTTCATGTTGATATCATGAATGGAAGTACTATTTTTTTTAGTTTTAAATTTTCATACGACACAATCCATTCGTTAGTTCGATTTAGCGTTATGTACAATTTCGATTAATTTTTCCCATGTAACTTTTTTTTTATCATTCGTAGAGAAATATCGCTTTCTAGAAAAGTTCTTAGAATTTAATTTTCTACAAATCTAGATTCTTTCGAAATTGGTCCAGCCACCAGGAGATGAGTTTCTATTCTGACTATAATAGTTAAGATTTTAGAATTCTCCGCTTTTATTAACCTCAATATCAAGCTGCATTCAAAATTTCATGTTGATATCATGAATGGAAGTACTATTTTTTTTAGTTTTAAATTTTCATACGACACAATCCATTCGTTAGTTCGATTTAGCGTTATGTACAATTTCGATTAATTTTTCCCATGTAACTTTTTTTTTATCATTCCTAGAGAAATGTCGCATTCTAGAAAAGTTCTTAGAATTTAATTTTCTACAAATCTAGATTCTTTCGAAATTGGTCCAGCCACCAGGAGATGAGTTTCTATTCTGACTATAATAGTTAAGATTTTAGAATTCTCCGCTTTTATTAACCTCAATATCAAGCTGCATTCAAAATTTCATGTTGATATCATGAATGGAAGTACTATTTTTTTTAGTTTTAAATTTTCATACGACACAATCCATTCGTTAGTTCGATTTAGCGTTATGTACAATTTCGATTAATTTTTCCCATGTAACTTTTTTTTTATCATTCGTAGAGAAATGTCGCTTTCTAGAAAAGTTCTTAGAATTTAATTTTCTACAAATCTAGATTCTTTCGAAATTGGTCCAGCCACCAGGAGATGAGTTTCTATTCCGACTATAATAGTTAAGATTTTAGAATTCTCCGCTTTTATTAACCTCAATATCAAGCTGCATTCAAAATTTCATGTTGATATCATGAATGGAAGTACTATTTTTTTTAGTTTTAAATTTTCATACGACACAATCCATTCGTTAGTTCGATTTAGCGTTATGTACAATTTCGATTAATTTTTCCCATGTAACTTTTTTTTTATCATTCGTAGAGAAATGTCGCATTCTAGAAAAGTTCTTAGAATTTAATTTTCTACAAATCTAGATTCTTTCGAAATTGGTCCAGCCACCAGGAGATGAGTTTCTATTCTGACTATAATAGTTAAGATTTTAGAATTCTCCGCTTTGTATTAACCTCAATATCAAGCTGCATTCAAAATTTCATGTTGATATCATGAATGGAAGTACTATTTTTTTTAGTTTTAAATTTTCATACGACACAATCCATTCGTTAGTTCGATTTAGCGTTATGTACAATTTCGATTAATTTTTCCCATGTAACTTTTTTTTTATCATTCGTAGAGAAATGTCGCATTCTAGAAAAGTTCTTAGAATTTAATTTTCTACAAATCTAGATTCTTTCGAAATTGGTCCAGCCACCAGGAGATGAGTTTCTATTCTGACTATAATAGTTAAGATTTTAGAATTCTCCGCTTTTATTAACCTCAATATCAAGCTGCATCAAAATTTCATGTTGATATCATGAATGGAAGTACTATTTTTTTTAGTTTTAAATTTTCATACGACACAATCCATTCGTTAGTTCGATTAGCGTTATGTACAATTTCGATTATTTTTCCCCATGTAACTTTTTTTTTTATCATTCGTAGAGAAATGTCGCCTTTCTAGAAAAGTTCTTAGAATTTAATTTCTACAAATCTAGATTCTTTCGAAATTGGTCCAGCCACCAGGAGATGAGTTTCTATTCTGACTATAATAGTTAAGATTTTAGAATTCTCCGCTTTTATTAACCTCAATATCAAGCTGCATTCAAAATTTCATGTTGATATCATGAATGGAAGTACTATTTTTTTTAGTTTTAAATTTCATACGACACAATCCATTCGTTAGTTCGATTTAGCGTTATGTACAATTTCGATTAATTTTTCCCATGTAACTTTTTTTTTATCATTCCTAGAGAAATGTCGCATTCTAGAAAAGTTCTTAGAATTTAATTTTCTACAAATCTAGATTCTTTCGAAATTGGTCCAGCCACCAGGAGATGAGTTTCTATTCTGACTATAATAGTTAAGATTTTAGAATTCTCCGCTTTTTATTAACCTCAATATCAAGCTGCATTCAAAATTTCATGTTGATATCATGAATGGAAGTACTATTTTTTTTAGTTTTAAATTTTCATACGACACAATCCATTCGTTAGTTCGATTTAGCGTTATGTACAATTTCGATTAATTTTTCCCATGTAACTTTTTTTTTATCATTCGTAGAGAAATGTCGCTTTCTAGAAAAGTTCTTAGAATTTAATTTTCTACAAATCTAGATTCTTTCGAAATTGGTCCAGCCACCAGGAGATGAGTTTCTATTCCGACTATAATAGTTAAGATTTTAGAATTCTCCGCTTTTATTAACCTCAATATCAAGCTGCATTCAAATTTCATGTTGATATCATGAATGGAAGTACTATTTTTTTTAGTTTTAAATTTTCATACGACACAATCCATTCGTTAGTTCGATTTAGCGTTATGTACAATTTCGATTAATTTTTCCCATGTAACTTTTTTTTTTATCATTCGTAGAGAAATGTCGCATTCTAGAAAAGTTCTTAGAATTTAATTTTCTACAAATCTAGATTCTTTCGAAATTGGTCCAGCCACCAGGAGATGAGTTTCTATTCTGACTATAATAGTTAAGATTTTAGAATTCTCCGCTTTTATTAACCTCAATATCAAGCTGCATTCAAATTTCATGTTGATATCATGAATGGAAGTACTATTTTTTTTAGTTTTAAATTTTCATAAGACACAATCCATTCGTTAGTTCGATTTAGCGTTATGTACAATTTCGATTAATTTTTCCCATGTAACTTTTTTTTTATCATTCGTAGAGAAATGTCGCTTTCTAGAAAAGTTCTTAGAATTTAATTTTCTACAAATCTAGATTCTTTCGAATTGGTCCAGCCACCAGGAGATGAGTTTCTATTCTGACTATAATAGTTAAGATTTTAGAATTCTCCGCTTTTATTAACCTCAATATCAAGCTGCATTCAAAATTTCATGTTGATATCATGAATGGAAGTACTAATTTTTTTAGTTTTAAATTTTCATACGACACAATCCATTCGTTAGTTCGATTTAGCGTTATGTACAATTTCGATTAATTTTTCCCATGTAACTTTTTTTTTTATCATTCGTAGAGAAATGTCGCATTCTAGAAAAGTTCTTAGAATTTAATTTTCTACAAATCTAGATTCTTTCGAAATTGGTCCAGCCACCAGGAGATGAGTTTCTATTCTGACTATAATAGTTAAGATTTTAGAATTCTCCGCTTTTATTAACCTCAATATCAAGCTGCATTCAAAATTTCATGTTGATATCATGAATGGAAGTACTATTTTTTTTAGTTTTAAATTTTCATACGACACAATCCATTCGTTAGTTCGATTTAGCGTTATGTACAATTTCGATTAATTTTTCCCATGTAACTTTTTTTTTATCATTCGTAGAGAAATGTCGCATTCTAGAAAAGTTCTTAGAATTTAATTTTCTACAAATCTAGATTCTTTCGAAATTGGTCCAGCCACCAGAGATGAGTTTCTATTCTGACTATAATAGTTAAGATTTTAGAATTCTCCGCTTTATTAACCTCAATATCAAGCTGCATTCAAAATTTCATGTTGATATCATGAATGGAAGTACTATTTTTTTTAGTTTTAAATTTTCATACGACACAATCCATTCGTTAGTTCGATTTAGCGTTATGTACAATTTCGATTAATTTTTCCCATGTAACTTTTTTTTTATCATTCGTAGAGAAAATGTCGCATTCTAGAAAAGTTCTTAGAATTTAATTTTCTACAAATCTAGATTCTTTCGAAATTGGTCCAGCCACCAGGAGATGAGTTTCTATTCTGACTATAATAGTTAAGATTTTAGAATTCTCCGCTTTTATTAACCTCAATATCAAGCTGCATTCAAAATTTCATGTTGATATCATGAATGGAAGTACTATTTTTTTTAGTTTTAAATTTTCATACGACACAATCCATTCGTTAGTTCGATTTAGCGTTATGTACAATTTCGATTAATTTTTCCCATGTAACTTTTTTTTTATCATTCGTAGAGAATGTCGCTTTCTAGAAAAGTTCTTAGAATTTAATTTTCTACAAATCTAGATTCTTTCGAAATTGGTCCAGCCACCAGGAGATGAGTTTCTATTCTGACTATAATAGTTAAGATTTTAGAATTCTCCGCTTTTATTAACCTCAATATCAAGCTGCATTCAAAATTTCATGTTGATATCATGAATGGAAGTACTATTTTTTTTTAGTTTTAAATTTTCATACGACACAATCCATTCGTTAGTTCGATTTAGCGTTATGTACAATTTCGATTAATTTTTCCCATGTAACTTTTTTTTTATCATTCGTAGAGAAATGTCGCATTCTAGAAAAGTTCTTAGAATTTAATTTTCTACAAATCTAGATTCTTTCGAAATTGGTCCAGCACCAGGAGATGAGTTTCTATTCCGACTATAATAGTTAAGATTTTAGAATTCTCCGCTTTTATTAACCTCAATATCAAGCTGCATTCAAAATTTCATGTTGATATCATGAATGGAAGTACTATTTTTTTAGTTTTAAATTTTCATACGACACAATCCATTCGTTAGTTCGATTTAGCGTTATGTACAATTTCGATTAATTTTTCCCATGTAACTTTTTTTTTATCATTCGTAGAGAAATGTCGCATTCTAGAAAAGTTCTTAGAATTTAATTTTCTACAAATCTAGATTCTTTCGAAATTGGTCAGCCACCAGGAGATGAGTTTCTATTCTGACTATAATAGTTAAGATTTTAGAATTCTCCGCTTTTATTAACCTCAATATCAAGCTGCATTCAAAATTTCATGTTGATATCATGAATGGAAGTACTATTTTTTTTTAGTTTTAAATTTTCATACGACACAATCCTATTCGTTAGTTCGATTTAGCGTTATGTACAATTTCGATTAATTTTTCCCATGTAACTTTTTTTTTATCATTCGTAGAGAAATGTCGCATTCTAAAAAAGTTCTTAGAATTTAATTTTCTACAATTCTATATAATATAATAAATAATATTTAATTTTCTACAAATCTAGATTCTTTCGAAATTGGTCCAGCCACCAGGAGATGAGTTTCTATTCTGACTATAATAGTTAAGATTTTAGAATTCTCCGCTTTTATTAACCTCAATATCAAGCTGCATTCAAAATTTCATGTTGATATCATGAATGGAAGTACTATTTTTTTTAGTTTTAAATTTTCATACGACACAATCCATTCGTTAGTTCGATTTAGCGTTATGTACAATTTCGATTAATTTTTCCCATGTAACTTTTTTTTTATCATTCGTAGAGAAATATCGCTTTCTAGAAAAGTTCTTAGAATTTAATTTTCTACAAATCTAGATTCTTTCGAAATTGGTCCAGCCACCAGGAGATGAGTTTCTATTCTGACTATAATAGTTAAGATTTTAGAATTCTCCGCTTTTATTAACCTCAATATCAAGCTGCATTCAAAATTTCATGTTGATATCATGAATGGAAGTACTATTTTTTTTAGTTTTAAATTTTCATACGACACAATCCATTCGTTAGTTCGATTTAGCGTTATGTACAATTTCGATTAATTTTTCCCATGTAACTTTTTTTTTATCATTCGTAGAGAAATGTCGCTTTCTAGAAAAGTTCTTAGAATTTAATTTTCTACAAATCTAGATTCTTTCGAAATTGGTCCAGCCACCAGGAGATGAGTTTCTATTCTGACTATAATAGTTAAGATTTTAGAATTCTCCGCTTTTATTAACCTCAATATCAAGCTGCATTCAAAATTTCATGTTGATATCATGAATGGAAGTACTAATTTTTTTAGTTTTAAATTTTCATACGACACAATCCATTCGTTAGTTCGATTTAGCGTTATGTACAATTTCGATTAATTTTTCCCATGTAACTTTTTTTTTATCATTCGTAGAGAAATGTCGCTTTCTAGAAAAGTTCTTAGAATTTAATTTTCTACAAATCTAGATTCTTTCGAAATTGGTCCAGCCACCAGGAGATGAGTTTCTATTCTGACTATAATAGTTAAGATTTTAGAATTCTCCGCTTTTATTAACCTCAATATCAAGCTGCATTCAAAATTTCATGTTGATATCATGAATGGAAGTACTATTTTTTTTAGTTTTAAATTTTCATACGACACAATCCATTCGTTAGTTCGATTTAGCGTTATGTACAATTTCGATTAATTTTTCCCATGTAACTTTTTTTTTATCATTCGTAGAGAAATGTCGCTTTCTAGAAAAGTTCTTAGAATTTAATTTTCTACAAATCTAGATTCTTTCGAAATTGGTCCAGCCACCAGGAGATGAGTTTCTATTCTGACTATAATAGTTAAGATTTTAGAATTCTCCGCTTTTATTAACCTCAATATCAAGCTGCATTCAAAATTTCATGTTGATATCATGAATGGAAGTACTATTTTTTTTAGTTTTAAATTTTCATACGACACAATCCATTCGTTAGTTCGATTTAGCGTTATGTACAATTTCGATTAATTTTTCCCATGTAACTTTTTTTTTATCATTCGTAGAGAAATGTCGCATTCTAGAAAAGTTCTTAGAATTTAATTTTCTACAAATCTAGATTCTTTCGAAATTGGTCCAGCCACCAGGAGATGAGTTTCTATTCTGACTATAATAGTTAAGATTTTAGAATTCTCCGCTTTTATTAACCTCAATATCAAGCTGCATTCAAAATTTCATGTTGATATCATGAATGGAAGTACTATTTTTTTTAGTTTTAAATTTTCATACGACACAATCCATTCGTTAGTTCGATTTAGCGTTATGTACAATTTCGATTAATTTTTCCCATGTAACTTTTTTTTTATCATTCGTAGAGAAATGTCGCATTCTAGAAAAGTTCTTAGAATTTAATTTTCTACAAATCTAGATTCTTTCGAAATTGGTCCAGCCACCAGGAGATGAGTTTCTATTCTGACTATAATAGTTAAGATTTTAGAATTCTCCGCTTTTATTAACCTCAATATCAAGCTGCATTCAAAATTTCATGTTGATATCATGAATGGAAGTACTATTTTTTTTAGTTTTAAATTTTCATACGACACAATCCATTCGTTAGTTCGATTTAGCGTTATGTACAATTTCGATTAATTTTTCCCATGTAACTTTTTTTTTATCATTCGTAGAGAAATGTCGCTTTCTAGAAAAGTTCTTAGAATTTAATTTTCTACAAATCTAGATTCTTTCGAAATTGGTCCAGCCACCAGGAGATGAGTTTCTATTCTGACTATAATAGTTAAGATTTTAGAATTCTCCGCTTTTATTAACCTCAATATCAAGCTGCATTCAAAATTTCATGTTGATATCATGAATGGAAGTACTATTTTTTTTAGTTTTAAATTTTCATACGACACAATCCATTCGTTAGTTCGATTTAGCGTTATGTACAATTTCGATTAATTTTTCCCATGTAACTTTTTTTTTATCATTCCTAGAGAAATGTCGCATTCTAGAAAAGTTCTTAGAATTTAATTTTCTACAAATCTAGATTCTTTCGAAATTGGTCCAGCCACCAGGAGATGAGTTTCTATTCTGACTATAATAGTTAAGATTTTAGAATTCTCCGCTTTTATTAACCTCAATATCAAGCTGCATTCAAAATTTCATGTTGATATCATGAATGGAAGTACTATTTTTTTTAGTTTTAAATTTTCATACGACACAATCCATTCGTTAGTTCGATTTAGCGTTATGTACAATTTCGATTAATTTTTCCCATGTAACTTTTTTTTTATCATTCGTAGAGAAATGTCGCATTCTAGAAAAGTTCTTAGAATTTAATTTTCTACAAATCTAGATTCTTTCGAAATTGGTCCAGCCACCAGGAGATGAGTTTCTATTCTGACTATAATAGTTAAGATTTTAGAATTCTCCGCTTTTATTAACCTCAATATCAAGCTGCATTCAAAATTTCATGTTGATATCATGAATGGAAGTACTATTTTTTTTAGTTTTAAATTTTCATACGACACAATCCATTCGTTAGTTCGATTTAGCGTTATGTACAATTTCGATTAATTTTTCCCATGTAACTTTTTTTTTATCATTCGTAGAGAAATGTCGCATTCTAGAAAAGTTCTTAGAATTTAATTTTCTACAAATCTAGATTCTTTCGAAATTGGTCCAGCCACCAGGAGATGAGTTTCTATTCTGACTATAATAGTTAAGATTTTAGAATTCTCCGCTTTTATTAACCTCAATATCAAGCTGCATTCAAAATTTCATGTTGATATCATGAATGGAAGTACTATTTTTTTTAGTTTTAAATTTTCATACGACACAATCCATTCGTTAGTTCGATTTAGCGTTATGTACAATTTCGATTAATTTTTCCCATGTAACTTTTTTTTTATCATTCGTAGAGAAATGTCGCATTCTAGAAAAGTTCTTAGAATTTAATTTTCTACAAATCTAGATTCTTTCGAAATTGGTCCAGCCACCAGGAGATGAGTTTCTATTCTGACTATAATAGTTAAGATTTTAGAATTCTCCGCTTTTATTAACCTCAATATCAAGCTGCATTCAAAATTTCATGTTGATATCATGAATGGAAGTACTATTTTTTTTAGTTTTAAATTTTCATACGACACAATCCATTCGTTAGTTCGATTTAGCGTTATGTACAATTTCGATTAATTTTTCCCATGTAACTTTTTTTTTATCATTCGTAGAGAAATGTCGCTTTCTAGAAAAGTTCTTAGAATTTAATTTTCTACAAATCTAGATTCTTTCGAAATTGGTCCAGCCACCAGGAGATGAGTTTCTATTCTGACTATAATAGTTAAGATTTTAGAATTCTCCGCTTTTATTAACCTCAATATCAAGCTGCATTCAAAATTTCATGTTGATATCATGAATGGAAGTACTATTTTTTTTAGTTTTAAATTTTCATACGACACAATCCATTCGTTAGTTCGATTTAGCGTTATGTACAATTTCGATTAATTTTTCCCATGTAACTTTTTTTTTATCATTCCTAGAGAAATGTCGCATTCTAGAAAAGTTCTTAGAATTTAATTTTCTACAAATCTAGATTCTTTCGAAATTGGTCCAGCCACCAGGAGATGAGTTTCTATTCTGACTATAATAGTTAAGATTTTAGAATTCTCCGCTTTTATTAACCTCAATATCAAGCTGCATTCAAAATTTCATGTTGATATCATGAATGGAAGTACTATTTTTTTTAGTTTTAAATTTTCATACGACACAATCCATTCGTTAGTTCGATTTAGCGTTATGTACAATTTCGATTAATTTTTCCCATGTAACTTTTTTTTTATCATTCGTAGAGAAATGTCGCATTCTAGAAAAGTTCTTAGAATTTAATTTTCTACAAATCTAGATTCTTTCGAAATTGGTCCAGCCACCAGGAGATGAGTTTCTATTCTGACTATAATAGTTAAGATTTTAGAATTCTCCGCTTTTATTAACCTCAATATCAAGCTGCATTCAAAATTTCATGTTGATATCATGAATGGAAGTACTAATTTTTTTAGTTTTAAATTTTCATACGACACAATCCATTCGTTAGTTCGATTTAGCGTTATGTACAATTTCGATTAATTTTTCCCATGTAACTTTTTTTTTATCATTCGTAGAGAAATGTCGCTTTCTAGAAAAGTTCTTAGAATTTAATTTTCTACAAATCTAGATTCTTTCGAAATTGGTCCAGCCACCAGGAGATGAGTTTCTATTCTGACTATAATAGTTAAGATTTTAGAATTCTCCGCTTTTATTAACCTCAATATCAAGCTGCATTCAAAATTTCATGTTGATATCATGAATGGAAGTACTATTTTTTTTAGTTTTAAATTTTCATACGACACAATCCATTCGTTAGTTCGATTTAGCGTTATGTACAATTTCGATTAATTTTTCCCATGTAACTTTTTTTTTATCATTCGTAGAGAAATGTCGCATTCTAGAAAAGTTCTTAGAATTTAATTTTCTACAAATCTAGATTCTTTCGAAATTGGTCCAGCCACCAGGAGATGAGTTTCTATTCTGACTATAATAGTTAAGATTTTAGAATTCTCCGCTTTTATTAACCTCAATATCAAGCTGCATTCAAAATTTCATGTTGATATCATGAATGGAAGTACTATTTTTTTTAGTTTTAAATTTTCATACGACACAATCCATTCGTTAGTTCGATTTAGCGTTATGTACAATTTCGATTAATTTTTCCCATGTAACTTTTTTTTTATCATTCCTAGAGAAATGTCGCATTCTAGAAAAGTTCTTAGAATTTAATTTTCTACAAATCTAGATTCTTTCGAAATTGGTCCAGCCACCAGGAGATGAGTTTCTATTCTGACTATAATAGTTAAGATTTTAGAATTCTCCGCTTTTATTAACCTCAATATCAAGCTGCATTCAAAATTTCATGTTGATATCATGAATGGAAGTACTATTTTTTTTAGTTTTAAATTTTCATACGACACAATCCATTCGTTAGTTCGATTTAGCGTTATGTACAATTTCGATTAATTTTTCCCATGTAACTTTTTTTTTATCATTCGTAGAGAAATGTCGCATTCTAGAAAAGTTCTTAGAATTTAATTTTCTACAAATCTAGATTCTTTCGAAATTGGTCCAGCCACCAGGAGATGAGTTTCTATTCTGACTATAATAGTTAAGATTTTAGAATTCTCCGCTTTTATTAACCTCAATATCAAGCTGCATTCAAAATTTCATGTTGATATCATGAATGGAAGTACTATTTTTTTTAGTTTTAAATTTTCATACGACACAATCCATTCGTTAGTTCGATTTAGCGTTATGTACAATTTCGATTAATTTTTCCCATGTAACTTTTTTTTTATCATTCGTAGAGAAATTTCGCTTTCTAGAAAAGTTCTTAGAATTTAATTTTCTACAAATCTAAATTCTTTCGAAATTGGTCCAGCCACCAGGAGATGAGTTTCTATTCTGACTATAATAGTTAAGATTTTAGAATTCTCCGCTTTTATTAACCTCAATATCAAGCTGCATTCAAAATTTCATGTTGATATCATGAATGGAAGTACTAATTTTTTTAGTTTTAAATTTTCATACGACACAATCCATTCGTTAGTTCGATTTAGCGTTATGTACAATTTCGATTAATTTTTCCCATGTAACTTTTTTTTTATCATTCGTAGAGAAATGTCGCTTTCTAGAAAAGTTCTTAGAATTTAATTTTCTACAAATCTAGATTCTTTCGAAATTGGTCCAGCCACCAGGAGATGAGTTTCTATTCTGACTATAATAGTTAAGATTTTAGAATTCTCCGCTTTTATTAACCTCAATATCAAGCTGCATTCAAAATTTCATGTTGATATCATGAATGGAAGTACTATTTTTTTTAGTTTTAAATTTTCATACGACACAATCCATTCGTTAGTTCGATTTAGCGTTATGTACAATTTCGATTAATTTTTCCCATGTAACTTTTTTTTTATCATTCGTAGAGAAATGTCGCTTTCTAGAAAAGTTCTTAGAATTTAATTTTCTACAAATCTAGATTCTTTCGAAATTGGTCCAGCCACCAGGAGATGAGTTTCTATTCTGACTATAATAGTTAAGATTTTAGAATTCTCCGCTTTTATTAACCTCAATATCAAGCTGCATTCAAAATTTCATGTTGATATCATGAATGGAAGTACTATTTTTTTTAGTTTTAAATTTTCATACGACACAATCCATTCGTTAGTTCGATTTAGCGTTATGTACAATTTCGATTAATTTTTCCCATGTAACTTTTTTTTTATCATTCGTAGAGAAATGTCGCATTCTAGAAAAGTTCTTAGAATTTAATTTTCTACAAATCTAGATTCTTTCGAAATTGGTCCAGCCACCAGGAGATGAGTTTCTATTCTGACTATAATAGTTAAGATTTTAGAATTCTCCGCTTTTATTAACCTCAATATCAAGCTGCATTCAAAATTTCATGTTGATATCATGAATGGAAGTACTATTTTTTTTAGTTTTAAATTTTCATACGACACAATCCATTCGTTAGTTCGATTTAGCGTTATGTACAATTTCGATTAATTTTTCCCATGTAACTTTTTTTTTATCATTCGTAGAGAAATGTCGCTTTCTAGAAAAGTTCTTAGAATTTAATTTTCTACAAATCTAGATTCTTTCGAAATTGGTCCAGCCACCAGGAGATGAGTTTCTATTCTGACTATAATAGTTAAGATTTTAGAATTCTCCGCTTTTATTAACCTCAATATCAAGCTGCATTCAAAATTTCATGTTGATATCATGAATGGAAGTACTATTTTTTTTAGTTTTAAATTTTCATACGACACAATCCATTCGTTAGTTCGATTTAGCGTTATGTACAATTTCGATTAATTTTTCCCATGTAACTTTTTTTTTATCATTCGTAGAGAAATGTCGCTTTCTAGAAAAGTTCTTAGAATTTAATTTTCTACAAATCTAGATTCTTTCGAAATTGGTCCAGCCACCAGGAGATGAGTTTCTATTCTGACTATAATAGTTAAGATTTTAGAATTCTCCGCTTTTATTAACCTCAATATCAAGCTGCATTCAAAATTTCATGTTGATATCATGAATGGAAGTACTATTTTTTTTAGTTTTAAATTTTCATACGACACAATCCATTCGTTAGTTCGATTTAGCGTTATGTACAATTTCGATTAATTTTTCCCATGTAACTTTTTTTTTATCATTCGTAGAGAAATGTCGCTTTCTAGAAAAGTTCTTAGAATTTAATTTTCTACAAATCTAGATTCTTTCGAAATTGGTCCAGCCACCAGGAGATGAGTTTCTATTCTGACTATAATAGTTAAGATTTTAGAATTCTCCGCTTTTATTAACCTCAATATCAAGCTGCATTCAAAATTTCATGTTGATATCATGAATGGAAGTACTATTTTTTTTAGTTTTAAATTTTCATACGACACAATCCATTCGTTAGTTCGATTTAGCGTTATGTACAATTTCGATTAATTTTTCCCATGTAACTTTTTTTTTATCATTCGTAGAGAAATGTCGCATTCTAGAAAAGTTCTTAGAATTTAATTTTCTACAAATCTAGATTCTTTCGAAATTGGTCCAGCCACCAGGAGATGAGTTTCTATTCTGACTATAATAGTTAAGATTTTAGAATTCTCCGCTTTTATTAACCTCAATATCAAGCTGCATTCAAAATTTCATGTTGATATCATGAATGGAAGTACTATTTTTTTTAGTTTTAAATTTTCATACGACACAATCCATTCGTTAGTTCGATTTAGCGTTATGTACAATTTCGATTAATTTTTCCCATGTAACTTTTTTTTTATCATTCGTAGAGAAATGTCGCATTCTAGAAAAGTTCTTAGAATTTAATTTTCTACAAATCTAGATTCTTTCGAAATTGGTCCAGCCACCAGGAGATGAGTTTCTATTCTGACTATAATAGTTAAGATTTTAGAATTCTCCGCTTTTATTAACCTCAATATCAAGCTGCATTCAAAATTTCATGTTGATATCATGAATGGAAGTACTATTTTTTTTAGTTTTAAATTTTCATACGACACAATCCATTCGTTAGTTCGATTTAGCGTTATGTACAATTTCGATTAATTTTTCCCATGTAACTTTTTTTTTATCATTCCTAGAGAAATGTCGCTTTCTAGAAAAGTTCTTAGAATTTAATTTTCTACAAATCTAGATTCTTTCGAAATTGGTCCAGCCACCAGGAGATGAGTTTCTATTCTGACTATAATAGTTAAGATTTTAGAATTCTCCGCTTTTATTAACCTCAATATCAAGCTGCATTCAAAATTTCATGTTGATATCATGAATGGAAGTACTATTTTTTTTAGTTTTAAATTTTCATACGACACAATCCATTCGTTAGTTCGATTTAGCGTTATGTACAATTTCGATTAATTTTTCCCATGTAACTTTTTTTTTATCATTCGTAGAGAAATGTCGCATTCTAGAAAAGTTCTTAGAATTTAATTTTCTACAAATCTAGATTCTTTCGAAATTGGTCCAGCCACCAGGAGATGAGTTTCTATTCTGACTATAATAGTTAAGATTTTAGAATTCTCCGCTTTTATTAACCTCAATATCAAGCTGCATTCAAAATTTCATGTTGATATCATGAATGGAAGTACTATTTTTTTTAGTTTTAAATTTTCATACGACACAATCCATTCGTTAGTTCGATTTAGCGTTATGTACAATTTCGATTAATTTTTCCCATGTAACTTTTTTTTTATCATTCGTAGAGAAATGTCGCATTCTAGAAAAGTTCTTAGAATTTAATTTTCTACAAATCTAGATTCTTTCGAAATTGGTCCAGCCACCAGGAGATGAGTTTCTATTCTGACTATAATAGTTAAGATTTTAGAATTCTCCGCTTTTATTAACCTCAATATCAAGCTGCATTCAAAATTTCATGTTGATATCATGAATGGAAGTACTATTTTTTTTAGTTTTAAATTTTCATACGACACAATCCATTCGTTAGTTCGATTTAGCGTTATGTACAATTTCGATTAATTTTTCCCATGTAACTTTTTTTTTATCATTCCTAGAGAAATGTCGCATTCTAGAAAAGTTCTTAGAATTTAATTTTCTACAAATCTAGATTCTTTCGAAATTGGTCCAGCCACCAGGAGATGAGTTTCTATTCTGACTATAATAGTTAAGATTTTAGAATTCTCCGCTTTTATTAACCTCAATATCAAGCTGCATTCAAAATTTCATGTTGATATCATGAATGGAAGTACTATTTTTTTTAGTTTTAAATTTTCATACGACACAATCCATTCGTTAGTTCGATTTAGCGTTATGTACAATTTCGATTAATTTTTCCCATGTAACTTTTTTTTTATCATTCGTAGAGAAATGTCGCATTCTAGAAAAGTTCTTAGAATTTAATTTTCTACAAATCTAGATTCTTTCGAAATTGGTCCAGCCACCAGGAGATGAGTTTCTATTCTGACTATAATAGTTAAGATTTTAGAATTCTCCGCTTTTATTAACCTCAATATCAAGCTGCATTCAAAATTTCATGTTGATATCATGAATGGAAGTACTATTTTTTTTAGTTTTAAATTTTCATACGACACAATCCATTCGTTAGTTCGATTTAGCGTTATGTACAATTTCGATTAATTTTTCCCATGTAACTTTTTTTTTATCATTCGTAGAGAAATGTCGCATTCTAGAAAAGTTCTTAGAATTTAATTTTCTACAAATCTAGATTCTTTCGAAATTGGTCCAGCCACCAGGAGATGAGTTTCTATTCTGACTATAATAGTTAAGATTTTAGAATTCTCCGCTTTTATTAACCTCAATATCAAGCTGCATTCAAAATTTCATGTTGATATCATGAATGGAAGTACTATTTTTTTTAGTTTTAAATTTTCATACGACACAATCCATTCGTTAGTTCGATTTAGCGTTATGTACAATTTCGATTAATTTTTCCCATGTAACTTTTTTTTTATCATTCGTAGAGAAATGTCGCATTCTAGAAAAGTTCTTAGAATTTAATTTTCTACAAATCTAGATTCTTTCGAAATTGGTCCAGCCACCAGGAGATGAGTTTCTATTCTGACTATAATAGTTAAGATTTTAGAATTCTCCGCTTTTATTAACCTCAATATCAAGCTGCATTCAAAATTTCATGTTGATATCATGAATGGAAGTACTATTTTTTTTAGTTTTAAATTTTCATACGACACAATCCATTCGTTAGTTCGATTTAGCGTTATGTACAATTTCGATTAATTTTTCCCATGTAACTTTTTTTTTATCATTCGTAGAGAAATGTCGCTTTCTAGAAAAGTTCTTAGAATTTAATTTTCTACAAATCTAGATTCTTTCGAAATTGGTCCAGCCACCAGGAGATGAGTTTCTATTCTGACTATAATAGTTAAGATTTTAGAATTCTCCGCTTTTATTAACCTCAATATCAAGCTGCATTCAAAATTTCATGTTGATATCATGAATGGAAGTACTATTTTTTTTAGTTTTAAATTTTCATACGACACAATCCATTCGTTAGTTCGATTTAGCGTTATGTACAATTTCGATTAATTTTTCCCATGTAACTTTTTTTTTATCATTCGTAGAGAAATGTCGCTTTCTAGAAAAGTTCTTAGAATTTAATTTTCTACAAATCTAGATTCTTTCGAAATTGGTCCAGCCACCAGGAGATGAGTTTCTATTCTGACTATAATAGTTAAGATTTTAGAATTCTCCGCTTTTATTAACCTCAATATCAAGCTGCATTCAAAATTTCATGTTGATATCATGAATGGAAGTACTATTTTTTTTAGTTTTAAATTTTCATACGACACAATCCATTCGTTAGTTCGATTTAGCGTTATGTACAATTTCGATTAATTTTTCCCATGTAACTTTTTTTTTATCATTCCTAGAGAAATGTCGCATTCTAGAAAAGTTCTTAGAATTTAATTTTCTACAAATCTAGATTCTTTCGAAATTGGTCCAGCCACCAGGAGATGAGTTTCTATTCTGACTATAATAGTTAAGATTTTAGAATTCTCCGCTTTTATTAACCTCAATATCAAGCTGCATTCAAAATTTCATGTTGATATCATGAATGGAAGTACTATTTTTTTTAGTTTTAAATTTTCATACGACACAATCCATTCGTTAGTTCGATTTAGCGTTATGTACAATTTCGATTAATTTTTCCCATGTAACTTTTTTTTTATCATTCGTAGAGAAATGTCGCTTTCTAGAAAAGTTCTTAGAATTTAATTTTCTACAAATCTAGATTCTTTCGAAATTGGTCCAGCCACCAGGAGATGAGTTTCTATTCCGACTATAATAGTTAAGATTTTAGAATTCTCCGCTTTTATTAACCTCAATATCAAGCTGCATTCAAAATTTCATGTTGATATCATGAATGGAAGTACTATTTTTTTTAGTTTTAAATTTTCATACGACACAATCCATTCGTTAGTTCGATTTAGCGTTATGTACAATTTCGATTAATTTTTCCCATGTAACTTTTTTTTTATCATTCGTAGAGAAATGTCGCATTCTAGAAAAGTTCTTAGAATTTAATTTTCTACAAATCTAGATTCTTTCGAAATTGGTCCAGCCACCAGGAGATGAGTTTCTATTCTGACTATAATAGTTAAGATTTTAGAATTCTCCGCTTTTATTAACCTCAATATCAAGCTGCATTCAAAATTTCATGTTGATATCATGAATGGAAGTACTATTTTTTTTAGTTTTAAATTTTCATAAGACACAATCCATTCGTTAGTTCGATTTAGCGTTATGTACAATTTCGATTAATTTTTCCCATGTAACTTTTTTTTTATCATTCGTAGAGAAATGTCGCATTCTAGAAAAGTTCTTAGAATTTAATTTTCTACAAATCTATATAATATAATAAATAATATTTAATTTTCTACAAATCTAGATTCTTTCGAAATTGGTCCAGCCACCAGGAGATGAGTTTCTATTCTGACTATAATAGTTAAGATTTTAGAATTCTCCGCTTTTATTAACCTCAATATCAAGCTGCATTCAAAATTTCATGTTGATATCATGAATGGAAGTACTATTTTTTTTAGTTTTAAATTTTCATACGACACAATCCATTCGTTAGTTCGATTTAGCGTTATGTACAATTTCGATTAATTTTTCCCATGTAACTTTTTTTTTATCATTCGTAGAGAAATGTCGCATTCTCGAAAAGTTCTTAGAATTTAATTTTCTACAAATCTAGATTCTTTCGAAATTGGTCCAGCCACCAGGAGATGAGTTTCTATTCTGACTATAATAGTTAAGATTTTAGAATTCTCCGCTTTTATTAACCTCAATATCAAGCTGCATTCAAAATTTCATGTTGATATCATGAATGGAAGTACTATTTTTTTTAGTTTTAAATTTTCATACGACACAATCCATTCGTTAGTTCGATTTAGCGTTATGTACAATTTCGATTAATTTTTCCCATGTAACTTTTTTTTTATCATTCCTAGAGAAATGTCGCATTCTAGAAAAGTTCTTAGAATTTAATTTTCTACAAATCTAGATTCTTTCGAAATTGGTCCAGCCACCAGGAGATGAGTTTCTATTCTGACTATAATAGTTAAGATTTTAGAATTCTCCGCTTTTATTAACCTCAATATCAAGCTGCATTCAAAATTTCATGTTGATATCATGAATGGAAGTACTATTTTTTTTAGTTTTAAATTTTCATACGACACAATCCATTCGTTAGTTCGATTTAGCGTTATGTACAATTTCGATTAATTTTTCCCATGTAACTTTTTTTTTATCATTCGTAGAGAAATGTCGCATTCTAGAAAAGTTCTTAGAATTTAATTTTCTACAAATCTAGATTCTTTCGAAATTGGTCCAGCCACCAGGAGATGAGTTTCTATTCTGACTATAATAGTTAAGATTTTAGAATTCTCCGCTTTTATTAACCTCAATATCAAGCTGCATTCAAAATTTCATGTTGATATCATGAATGGAAGTACTATTTTTTTTAGTTTTAAATTTTCATACGACACAATCCATTCGTTAGTTCGATTTAGCGTTATGTACAATTTCGATTAATTTTTCCCATGTAACTTTTTTTTTATCATTCGTAGAGAAATTTCGCTTTCTAGAAAAGTTCTTAGAATTTAATTTTCTACAAATCTAGATTCTTTCGAAATTGGTCCAGCCACCAGGAGATGAGTTTCTATTCTGACTATAATAGTTAAGATTTTAGAATTCTCCGCTTTTATTAACCTCAATATCAAGCTGCATTCAAAATTTCATGTTGATATCATGAATGGAAGTACTAATTTTTTTAGTTTTAAATTTTCATACGACACAATCCATTCGTTAGTTCGATTTAGCGTTATGTACAATTTCGATTAATTTTTCCCATGTAACTTTTTTTTTATCATTCGTAGAGAAATGTCGCTTTCTAGAAAAGTTCTTAGAATTTAATTTTCTACAAATCTAGATTCTTTCGAAATTGGTCCAGCCACCAGGAGATGAGTTTCTATTCTGACTATAATAGTTAAGATTTTAGAATTCTCCGCTTTTATTAACCTCAATATCAAGCTGCATTCAAAATTTCATGTTGATATCATGAATGGAAGTACTATTTTTTTTAGTTTTAAATTTTCATACGACACAATCCATTCGTTAGTTCGATTTAGCGTTATGTACAATTTCGATTAATTTTTCCCATGTAACTTTTTTTTTATCATTCGTAGAGAAATGTCGCTTTCTAGAAAAGTTCTTAGAATTTAATTTTCTACAAATCTAGATTCTTTCGAAATTGGTCCAGCCACCAGGAGATGAGTTTCTATTCTGACTATAATAGTTAAGATTTTAGAATTCTCCGCTTTTATTAACCTCAATATCAAGCTGCATTCAAAATTTCATGTTGATATCATGAATGGAAGTACTATTTTTTTTAGTTTTAAATTTTCATACGACACAATCCATTCGTTAGTTCGATTTAGCGTTATGTACAATTTCGATTAATTTTTCCCATGTAACTTTTTTTTTATCATTCGTAGAGAAATGTCGCATTCTAGAAAAGTTCTTAGAATTTAATTTTCTACAAATCTAGATTCTTTCGAAATTGGTCCAGCCACCAGGAGATGAGTTTCTATTCTGACTATAATAGTTAAGATTTTAGAATTCTCCGCTTTTATTAACCTCAATATCAAGCTGCATTCAAAATTTCATGTTGATATCATGAATGGAAGTACTATTTTTTTTAGTTTTAAATTTTCATACGACACAATCCATTCGTTAGTTCGATTTAGCGTTATGTACAATTTCGATTAATTTTTCCCATGTAACTTTTTTTTTATCATTCGTAGAGAAATGTCGCTTTCTAGAAAAGTTCTTAGAATTTAATTTTCTACAAATCTAGATTCTTTCGAAATTGGTCCAGCCACCAGGAGATGAGTTTCTATTCTGACTATAATAGTTAAGATTTTAGAATTCTCCGCTTTTATTAACCTCAATATCAAGCTGCATTCAAAATTTCATGTTGATATCATGAATGGAAGTACTATTTTTTTTAGTTTTAAATTTTCATACGACACAATCCATTCGTTAGTTCGATTTAGCGTTATGTACAATTTCGATTAATTTTTCCCATGTAACTTTTTTTTTATCATTCGTAGAGAAATGTCGCTTTCTAGAAAAGTTCTTAGAATTTAATTTTCTACAAATCTAGATTCTTTCGAAATTGGTCCAGCCACCAGGAGATGAGTTTCTATTCTGACTATAATAGTTAAGATTTTAGAATTCTCCGCTTTTATTAACCTCAATATCAAGCTGCATTCAAAATTTCATGTTGATATCATGAATGGAAGTACTATTTTTTTTAGTTTTAAATTTTCATACGACACAATCCATTCGTTAGTTCGATTTAGCGTTATGTACAATTTCGATTAATTTTTCCCATGTAACTTTTTTTTTATCATTCGTAGAGAAATGTCGCTTTCTAGAAAAGTTCTTAGAATTTAATTTTCTACAAATCTAGATTCTTTCGAAATTGGTCCAGCCACCAGGAGATGAGTTTCTATTCTGACTATAATAGTTAAGATTTTAGAATTCTCCGCTTTTATTAACCTCAATATCAAGCTGCATTCAAAATTTCATGTTGATATCATGAATGGAAGTACTATTTTTTTTAGTTTTAAATTTTCATACGACACAATCCATTCGTTAGTTCGATTTAGCGTTATGTACAATTTCGATTAATTTTTCCCATGTAACTTTTTTTTTATCATTCGTAGAGAAATGTCGCATTCTAGAAAAGTTCTTAGAATTTAATTTTCTACAAATCTAGATTCTTTCGAAATTGGTCCAGCCACCAGGAGATGAGTTTCTATTCTGACTATAATAGTTAAGATTTTAGAATTCTCCGCTTTTATTAACCTCAATATCAAGCTGCATTCAAAATTTCATGTTGATATCATGAATGGAAGTACTATTTTTTTTAGTTTTAAATTTTCATACGACACAATCCATTCGTTAGTTCGATTTAGCGTTATGTACAATTTCGATTAATTTTTCCCATGTAACTTTTTTTTTATCATTCGTAGAGAAATGTCGCATTCTAGAAAAGTTCTTAGAATTTAATTTTCTACAAATCTAGATTCTTTCGAAATTGGTCCAGCCACCAGGAGATGAGTTTCTATTCTGACTATAATAGTTAAGATTTTAGAATTCTCCGCTTTTATTAACCTCAATATCAAGCTGCATTCAAAATTTCATGTTGATATCATGAATGGAAGTACTATTTTTTTTAGTTTTAAATTTTCATACGACACAATCCATTCGTTAGTTCGATTTAGCGTTATGTACAATTTCGATTAATTTTTCCCATGTAACTTTTTTTTTATCATTCCTAGAGAAATGTCGCATTCTAGAAAAGTTCTTAGAATTTAATTTTCTACAAATCTAGATTCTTTCGAAATTGGTCCAGCCACCAGGAGATGAGTTTCTATTCTGACTATAATAGTTAAGATTTTAGAATTCTCCGCTTTTATTAACCTCAATATCAAGCTGCATTCAAAATTTCATGTTGATATCATGAATGGAAGTACTATTTTTTTTAGTTTTAAATTTTCATACGACACAATCCATTCGTTAGTTCGATTTAGCGTTATGTACAATTTCGATTAATTTTTCCCATGTAACTTTTTTTTTATCATTCGTAGAGAAATGTCGCATTCTAGAAAAGTTCTTAGAATTTAATTTTCTACAAATCTAGATTCTTTCGAAATTGGTCCAGCCACCAGGAGATGAGTTTCTATTCTGACTATAATAGTTAAGATTTTAGAATTCTCCGCTTTTATTAACCTCAATATCAAGCTGCATTCAAAATTTCATGTTGATATCATGAATGGAAGTACTATTTTTTTTAGTTTTAAATTTTCATACGACACAATCCATTCGTTAGTTCGATTTAGCGTTATGTACAATTTCGATTAATTTTTCCCATGTAACTTTTTTTTTATCATTCGTAGAGAAATGTCGCATTCTAGAAAAGTTCTTAGAATTTAATTTTCTACAAATCTAGATTCTTTCGAAATTGGTCCAGCCACCAGGAGATGAGTTTCTATTCTGACTATAATAGTTAAGATTTTAGAATTCTCCGCTTTTATTAACCTCAATATCAAGCTGCATTCAAAATTTCATGTTGATATCATGAATGGAAGTACTATTTTTTTTAGTTTTAAATTTTCATACGACACAATCCATTCGTTAGTTCGATTTAGCGTTATGTACAATTTCGATTAATTTTTCCCATGTAACTTTTTTTTTATCATTCCTAGAGAAATGTCGCATTCTAGAAAAGTTCTTAGAATTTAATTTTCTACAAATCTAGATTCTTTCGAAATTGGTCCAGCCACCAGGAGATGAGTTTCTATTCTGACTATAATAGTTAAGATTTTAGAATTCTCCGCTTTTATTAACCTCAATATCAAGCTGCATTCAAAATTTCATGTTGATATCATGAATGGAAGTACTATTTTTTTTAGTTTTAAATTTTCATACGACACAATCCATTCGTTAGTTCGATTTAGCGTTATGTACAATTTCGATTAATTTTTCCCATGTAACTTTTTTTTTATCATTCGTAGAGAAATGTCGCATTCTAGAAAAGTTCTTAGAATTTAATTTTCTACAAATCTAGATTCTTTCGAAATTGGTCCAGCCACCAGGAGATGAGTTTCTATTCTGACTATAATAGTTAAGATTTTAGAATTCTCCGCTTTTATTAACCTCAATATCAAGCTGCATTCAAAATTTCATGTTGATATCATGAATGGAAGTACTATTTTTTTTAGTTTTAAATTTTCATACGACACAATCCATTCGTTAGTTCGATTTAGCGTTATGTACAATTTCGATTAATTTTTCCCATGTAACTTTTTTTTTATCATTCGTAGAGAAATGTCGCATTCTAGAAAAGTTCTTAGAATTTAATTTTCTACAAATCTAGATTCTTTCGAAATTGGTCCAGCCACCAGGAGATGAGTTTCTATTCTGACTATAATAGTTAAGATTTTAGAATTCTCCGCTTTTATTAACCTCAATATCAAGCTGCATTCAAAATTTCATGTTGTGATATCATGAATGGAAGTACTATTTTTTTTAGTTTTAAATTTTCATACGACACAATCCATTCGTTAGTTCGATTTAGCGTTATGTACAATTTCGATTAATTTTTCCCATGTAACTTTTTTTTTATCATTCGTAGAGAAATGTCGCATTCTAGAAAAGTTCTTAGAATTTAATTTTCTACAAATCTAGATTCTTTCGAAATTGGTCCAGCCACCAGGAGATGAGTTTCTATTCTGACTATAATAGTTAAGATTTTAGAATTCTCCGCTTTTATTAACCTCAATATCAAGCTGCATTCAAAATTTCATGTTGATATCATGAATGGAAGTACTATTTTTTTTAGTTTTAAATTTTCATACGACACAATCCATTCGTTAGTTCGATTTAGCGTTATGTACAATTTCGATTAATTTTTCCCATGTAACTTTTTTTTTATCATTCGTAGAGAAATGTCGCTTTCTAGAAAAGTTCTTAGAATTTAATTTTCTACAAATCTAGATTCTTTCGAAATTGGTCCAGCCACCAGGAGATGAGTTTCTATTCTGACTATAATAGTTAAGATTTTAGAATTCTCCGCTTTTATTAACCTCAATATCAAGCTGCATTCAAAATTTCATGTTGATATCATGAATGGAAGTACTATTTTTTTTAGTTTTAAATTTTCATACGACACAATCCATTCGTTAGTTCGATTTAGCGTTATGTACAATTTCGATTAATTTTTCCCATGTAACTTTTTTTTTATCATTCGTAGAGAAATGTCGCTTTCTAGAAAAGTTCTTAGAATTTAATTTTCTACAAATCTAGATTCTTTCGAAATTGGTCCAGCCACCAGGAGATGAGTTTCTATTCTGACTATAATAGTTAAGATTTTAGAATTCTCCGCTTTTATTAACCTCAATATCAAGCTGCATTCAAAATTTCATGTTGATATCATGAATGGAAGTACTATTTTTTTTAGTTTTAAATTTTCATACGACACAATCCATTCGTTAGTTCGATTTAGCGTTATGTACAATTTCGATTAATTTTTCCCATGTAACTTTTTTTTTATCATTCGTAGAGAAATGTCGCATTCTAGAAAAGTTCTTAGAATTTAATTTTCTACAAATCTAGATTCTTTCGAAATTGGTCCAGCCACCAGGAGATGAGTTTCTATTCTGACTATAATAGTTAAGATTTTAGAATTCTCCGCTTTTATTAACCTCAATATCAAGCTGCATTCAAAATTTCATGTTGATATCATGAATGGAAGTACTATTTTTTTTAGTTTTAAATTTTCATACGACACAATCCATTCGTTAGTTCGATTTAGCGTTATGTACAATTTCGATTAATTTTTCCCATGTAACTTTTTTTTTATCATTCCTAGAGAAATGTCGCATTCTAGAAAAGTTCTTAGAATTTAATTTTCTACAAATCTAGATTCTTTCGAAATTGGTCCAGCCACCAGGAGATGAGTTTCTATTCTGACTATAATAGTTAAGATTTTAGAATTCTCCGCTTTTATTAACCTCAATATCAAGCTGCATTCAAAATTTCATGTTGATATCATGAATGGAAGTACTATTTTTTTTAGTTTTAAATTTTCATACGACACAATCCATTCGTTAGTTCGATTTAGCGTTATGTACAATTTCGATTAATTTTTCCCATGTAACTTTTTTTTTATCATTCGTAGAGAAATGTCGCATTCTAGAAAAGTTCTTAGAATTTAATTTTCTACAAATCTAGATTCTTTCGAAATTGGTCCAGCCACCAGGAGATGAGTTTCTATTCTGACTATAATAGTTAAGATTTTAGAATTCTCCGCTTTTATTAACCTCAATATCAAGCTGCATTCAAAATTTCATGTTGATATCATGAATGGAAGTACTATTTTTTTTAGTTTTAAATTTTCATACGACACAATCCATTCGTTAGTTCGATTTAGCGTTATGTACAATTTCGATTAATTTTTCCCATGTAACTTTTTTTTTATCATTCGTAGAGAAATGTCGCATTCTAGAAAAGTTCTTAGAATTTAATTTTCTACAAATCTAGATTCTTTCGAAATTGGTCCAGCCACCAGGAGATGAGTTTCTATTCTGACTATAATAGTTAAGATTTTAGAATTCTCCGCTTTTATTAACCTCAATATCAAGCTGCATTCAAAATTTCATGTTGATATCATGAATGGAAGTACTATTTTTTTTAGTTTTAAATTTTCATACGACACAATCCATTCGTTAGTTCGATTTAGCGTTATGTACAATTTCGATTAATTTTTCCCATGTAACTTTTTTTTTATCATTCGTAGAGAAATGTCGCATTCTAGAAAAGTTCTTAGAATTTAATTTTCTACAAATCTAGATTCTTTCGAAATTGGTCCAGCCACCAGGAGATGAGTTTCTATTCTGACTATAATAGTTAAGATTTTAGAATTCTCCGCTTTTATTAACCTCAATATCAAGCTGCATTCAAAATTTCATGTTGATATCATGAATGGAAGTACTATTTTTTTTAGTTTTAAATTTTCATACGACACAATCCATTCGTTAGTTCGATTTAGCGTTATGTACAATTTCGATTAATTTTTCCCATGTAACTTTTTTTTTATCATTCGTAGAGAAATGTCGCTTTCTAGAAAAGTTCTTAGAATTTAATTTTCTACAAATCTAGATTCTTTCGAAATTGGTCCAGCCACCAGGAGATGAGTTTCTATTCTGACTATAATAGTTAAGATTTTAGAATTCTCCGCTTTTATTAACCTCAATATCAAGCTGCATTCAAAATTTCATGTTGATATCATGAATGGAAGTACTATTTTTTTTAGTTTTAAATTTTCATACGACACAATCCATTCGTTAGTTCGATTTAGCGTTATGTACAATTTCGATTAATTTTTCCCATGTAACTTTTTTTTTATCATTCGTAGAGAAATGTCGCTTTCTAGAAAAGTTCTTAGAATTTAATTTTCTACAAATCTAGATTCTTTCGAAATTGGTCCAGCCACCAGGAGATGAGTTTCTATTCTGACTATAATAGTTAAGATTTTAGAATTCTCCGCTTTTATTAACCTCAATATCAAGCTGCATTCAAAATTTCATGTTGATATCATGAATGGAAGTACTATTTTTTTAGTTTTAAATTTTCATACGACACAATCCATTCGTTAGTTCGATTTAGCGTTATGTACAATTTCGATTAATTTTTCCCATGTAACTTTTTTTTTATCATTCGTAGAGAAATGTCGCATTCTAGAAAAGTTCTTAGAATTTAATTTTCTACAAATCTAGATTCTTTCGAAATTGGTCCAGCCACCAGGAGATGAGTTTCTATTCTGACTATAATAGTTAAGATTTTAGAATTCTCCGCTTTTATTAACCTCAATATCAAGCTGCATTCAAAATTTCATGTTGATATCATGAATGGAAGTACTATTTTTTTTAGTTTTAAATTTTCATACGACACAATCCATTCGTTAGTTCGATTTAGCGTTATGTACAATTTCGATTAATTTTTCCCATGTAACTTTTTTTTTATCATTCGTAGAGAAATGTCGCTTTCTAGAAAAGTTCTTAGAATTTAATTTTCTACAAATCTAGATTCTTTCGAAATTGGTCCAGCCACCAGGAGATGAGTTTCTATTCCGACTATAATAGTTAAGATTTTAGAATTCTCCGCTTTTATTAACCTCAATATCAAGCTGCATTCAAAATTTCATGTTGATATCATGAATGGAAGTACTATTTTTTTTAGTTTTAAATTTTCATACGACACAATCCATTCGTTAGTTCGATTTAGCGTTATGTACAATTTCGATTAATTTTTCCCATGTAACTTTTTTTTTATCATTCGTAGAGAAATGTCGCATTCTAGAAAAGTTCTTAGAATTTAATTTTCTACAAATCTAGATTCTTTCGAAATTGGTCCAGCCACCAGGAGATGAGTTTCTATTCTGACTATAATAGTTAAGATTTTAGAATTCTCCGCTTTTATTAACCTCAATATCAAGCTGCATTCAAAATTTCATGTTGATATCATGAATGGAAGTACTATTTTTTTTAGTTTTAAATTTTCATACGACACAATCCATTCGTTAGTTCGATTTAGCGTTATGTACAATTTCGATTAATTTTTCCCATGTAACTTTTTTTTTATCATTCGTAGAGAAATGTCGCTTTCTAGAAAAGTTCTTAGAATTTAATTTTCTACAAATCTAGATTCTTTCGAAATTGGTCCAGCCACCAGGAGATGAGTTTCTATTCTGACTATAATAGTTAAGATTTTAGAATTCTCCGCTTTTATTAACCTCAATATCAAGCTGCATTCAAAATTTCATGTTGATATCATGAATGGAAGTACTATTTTTTTTAGTTTTAAATTTTCATACGACACAATCCATTCGTTAGTTCGATTTAGCGTTATGTACAATTTCGATTAATTTTTCCCATGTAACTTTTTTTTTATCATTCGTAGAGAAATGTCGCATTCTAGAAAAGTTCTTAGAATTTAATTTTCTACAAATCTAGATTCTTTCGAAATTGGTCCAGCCACCAGGAGATGAGTTTCTATTCTGACTATAATAGTTAAGATTTTAGAATTCTCCGCTTTTATTAACCTCAATATCAAGCTGCATTCAAAATTTCATGTTGATATCATGAATGGAAGTACTATTTTTTTTAGTTTTAAATTTTCATACGACACAATCCATTCGTTAGTTCGATTTAGCGTTATGTACAATTTCGATTAATTTTTCCCATGTAACTTTTTTTTTATCATTCGTAGAGAAATGTCGCATTCTAGAAAAGTTCTTAGAATTTAATTTTCTACAAATCTAGATTCTTTCGAAATTGGTCCAGCCACAAGGAGATGAGTTTCTATTCCGACTATAATAGTTAAGATTTTAGAATTCTCCGCTTTTATTAACCTCAATATCAAGCTGCATTCAAAATTTCATGTTGATATCATGAATGGAAGTACTATTTTTTTTAGTTTTAAATTTTCATACGACACAATCCATTCGTTAGTTCGATTTAGCGTTATGTACAATTTCGATTAATTTTTCCCATGTAACTTTTTTTTTATCATTCGTAGAGAAATGTCGCATTCTAGAAAAGTTCTTAGAATTTAATTTTCTACAAATCTAGATTCTTTCGAAATTGGTCCAGCCACCAGGAGATGAGTTTCTATTCTGACTATAATAGTTAAGATTTTAGAATTCTCCGCTTTTATTAACCTCAATATCAAGCTGCATTCAAAATTTCATGTTGATATCATGAATGGAAGTACTATTTTTTTTAGTTTTAAATTTTCATACGACACAATCCATTCGTTAGTTCGATTTAGCGTTATGTACAATTTCGATTAATTTTTCCCATGTAACTTTTTTTTTATCATTCGTAGAGAAATGTCGCATTCTAAAAAAGTTCTTAGAATTTAATTTTCTACAAATCTATATAATATAATAAATAATATTTAATTTTCTACAAATCTAGATTCTTTCGAAATTGGTCCAGCCACCAGGAGATGAGTTTCTATTCTGACTATAATAGTTAAGATTTTAGAATTCTCCGCTTTTATTAACCTCAATATCAAGCTGCATTCAAAATTTCATGTTGATATCATGAATGGAAGTACTATTTTTTTTAGTTTTAAATTTTCATACGACACAATCCATTCGTTAGTTCGATTTAGCGTTATGTACAATTTCGATTAATTTTTCCCATGTAACTTTTTTTTTATCATTCGTAGAGAAATATCGCTTTCTAGAAAAGTTCTTAGAATTTAATTTTCTACAAATCTAGATTCTTTCGAAATTGGTCCAGCCACCAGGAGATGAGTTTCTATTCTGACTATAATAGTTAAGATTTTAGAATTCTCCGCTTTTATTAACCTCAATATCAAGCTGCATTCAAAATTTCATGTTGATATCATGAATGGAAGTACTATTTTTTTTAGTTTTAAATTTTCATACGACACAATCCATTCGTTAGTTCGATTTAGCGTTATGTACAATTTCGATTAATTTTTCCCATGTAACTTTTTTTTTATCATTCGTAGAGAAATGTCGCATTCTAGAAAAGTTCTTAGAATTTAATTTTCTACAAATCTAGATTCTTTCGAAATTGGTCCAGCCACCAGGAGATGAGTTTCTATTCTGACTATAATAGTTAAGATTTTAGAATTCTCCGCTTTTATTAACCTCAATATCAAGCTGCATTCAAAATTTCATGTTGATATCATGAATGGAAGTACTATTTTTTTTAGTTTTAAATTTTCATACGACACAATCCATTCGTTAGTTCGATTTAGCGTTATGTACAATTTCGATTAATTTTTCCCATGTAACTTTTTTTTTATCATTCGTAGAGAAATGTCGCTTTCTAGAAAAGTTCTTAGAATTTAATTTTCTACAAATCTAGATTCTTTCGAAATTGGTCCAGCCACCAGGAGATGAGTTTCTATTCCGACTATAATAGTTAAGATTTTAGAATTCTCCGCTTTTATTAACCTCAATATCAAGCTGCATTCAAAATTTCATGTTGATATCATGAATGGAAGTACTATTTTTTTTAGTTTTAAATTTTCATACGACACAATCCATTCGTTAGTTCGATTTAGCGTTATGTACAATTTCGATTAATTTTTCCCATGTAACTTTTTTTTTATCATTCGTAGAGAAATGTCGCATTCTAGAAAAGTTCTTAGAATTTAATTTTCTACAAATCTAGATTCTTTCGAAATTGGTCCAGCCACCAGGAGATGAGTTTCTATTCTGACTATAATAGTTAAGATTTTAGAATTCTCCGCTTTTATTAACCTCAATATCAAGCTGCATTCAAAATTTCATGTTGATATCATGAATGGAAGTACTATTTTTTTTAGTTTTAAATTTTCATACGACACAATCCATTCGTTAGTTCGATTTAGCGTTATGTACAATTTCGATTAATTTTTCCCATGTAACTTTTTTTTTATCATTCGTAGAGAAATGTTGCATTCTAGAAAAGTTCTTAGAATTTAATTTTCTACAAATCTAGATTCTTTCGAAATTGGTCCAGCCACCAGGAGATGAGTTTCTATTCTGACTATAATAGTTAAGATTTTAGAATTCTCCGCTTTTATTAACCTCAATATCAAGCTGCATTCAAAATTTCATGTTGATATCATGAATGGAAGTACTATTTTTTTTAGTTTTAAATTTTCATACGACACAATCCATTCGTTAGTTCGATTTAGCGTTATGTACAATTTCGATTAATTTTTCCCATGTAACTTTTTTTTTATCATTCGTAGAGAAATGTCGCTTTCTAGAAAAGTTCTTAGAATTTAATTTTCTACAAATCTAGATTCTTTCGAAATTGGTCCAGCCACCAGGAGATGAGTTTCTATTCTGACTATAATAGTTAAGATTTTAGAATTCTCCGCTTTTATTAACCTCAATATCAAGCTGCATTCAAAATTTCATGTTGATATCATGAATGGAAGTACTATTTTTTTTAGTTTTAAATTTTCATACGACACAATCCATTCGTTAGTTCGATTTAGCGTTATGTACAGTTTCGATTAATTTTTCCCATGTAACTTTTTTTTTATCATTCGTAGAGAAATGTCGCATTCTAGAAAAGTTCTTAGAATTTAATTTTCTACAAATCTAGATTCTTTCGAAATTGGTCCAGCCACCAGGAGATGAGTTTCTATTCCGACTATAATAGTTAAGATTTTAGAATTCTCCGCTTTTATTAACCTCAATATCAAGCTGCATTCAAAATTTCATGTTGATATCATGAATGGAAGTACTAATTTTTTTAGTTTTAAATTTTCATACGACACAATCCATTCGTTAGTTCGATTTAGCGTTATGTACAATTTCGATTAATTTTTCCCATGTAACTTTTTTTTTATCATTCGTAGAGAAATGTCGCATTCTAGAAAAGTTCTTAGAATTTAATTTTCTACAAATTTAGATTCTTTCGAAATTGGTCCAGCCACCAGGAGATGAGTTTCTATTCTGACTATAATAGTTAAGATTTTAGAATTCTCCGCTTTTATTAACCTCAATATCAAGCTGCATTCAAAATTTCATGTTGATATCATGAATGGAAGTACTATTTTTTTTAGTTTTAAATTTTCATACGACACAATCCATTCGTTAGTTCGATTTAGCGTTATGTACAATTTCGATTAATTTTTCCCATGTAACTTTTTTTTTATCATTCGTAGAGAAATGTCGCTTTCTAGAAAAGTTCTTAGAATTTAATTTTCTACAAATCTAGATTCTTTCGAAATTGGTCCAGCCACCAGGAGATGAGTTTCTATTCTGACTATAATAGTTAAGATTTTAGAATTCTCCGCTTTTATTAACCTCAATATCAAGCTGCATTCAAAATTTCATGTTGATATCATGAATGGAAGTACTATTTTTTTTAGTTTTAAATTTTCATACGACACAATCCATTCGTTAGTTCGATTTAGCGTTATGTACAATTTCGATTAATTTTTCCCATGTAACTTTTTTTTTATCATTCCTAGAGAAATGTCGCATTCTAGAAAAGTTCTTAGAATTTAATTTTCTACAAATCTAGATTCTTTCGAAATTGGTCCAGCCACCAGGAGATGAGTTTCTATTCTGACTATAATAGTTAAGATTTTAGAATTCTCCGCTTTTATTAACCTCAATATCAAGCTGCATTCAAAATTTCATGTTGATATCATGAATGGAAGTACTATTTTTTTTAGTTTTAAATTTTCATACGACACAATCCATTCGTTAGTTCGATTTAGCGTTATGTACAATTTCGATTAATTTTTCCCATGTAACTTTTTTTTTATCATTCGTAGAGAAATGTCGCTTTCTAGAAAAGTTCTTAGAATTTAATTTTCTACAAATCTAGATTCTTTCGAAATTGGTCCAGCCACCAGGAGATGAGTTTCTATTCCGACTATAATAGTTAAGATTTTAGAATTCTCCGCTTTTATTAACCTCAATATCAAGCTGCATTCAAAATTTCATGTTGATATCATGAATGGAAGTACTATTTTTTTTAGTTTTAAATTTTCATACGACACAATCCATTCGTTAGTTCGATTTAGCGTTATGTACAATTTCGATTAATTTTTCCCATGTAACTTTTTTTTTATCATTCGTAGAGAAATGTCGCATTCTAGAAAAGTTCTTAGAATTTAATTTTCTACAAATCTAGATTCTTTCGAAATTGGTCCAGCCACCAGGAGATGAGTTTCTATTCTGACTATAATAGTTAAGATTTTAGAATTCTCCGCTTTTATTAACCTCAATATCAAGCTGCATTCAAAATTTCATGTTGATATCATGAATGGAAGTACTATTTTTTTTAGTTTTAAATTTTCATAAGACACAATCCATTCGTTAGTTCGATTTAGCGTTATGTACAATTTCGATTAATTTTTCCCATGTAACTTTTTTTTTATCATTCGTAGAGAAATGTCGCATTCTAGAAAAGTTCTTAGAATTTAATTTTCTACAAATCTATATAATATAATAAATAATATTTAATTTTCTACAAATCTAGATTCTTTCGAAATTGGTCCAGCCACCAGGAGATGAGTTTCTATTCTGACTATAATAGTTAAGATTTTAGAATTCTCCGCTTTTATTAACCTCAATATCAAGCTGCATTCAAAATTTCATGTTGATATCATGAATGGAAGTACTATTTTTTTTAGTTTTAAATTTTCATACGACACAATCCATTCGTTAGTTCGATTTAGCGTTATGTACAATTTCGATTAATTTTTCCCATGTAACTTTTTTTTTATCATTCGTAGAGAAATGTCGCATTCTAGAAAAGTTCTTAGAATTTAATTTTCTACAAATCTAGATTCTTTCGAAATTGGTCCAGCCACCAGGAGATGAGTTTCTATTCTGACTATAATAGTTAAGATTTTAGAATTCTCCGCTTTTATTAACCTCAATATCAAGCTGCATTCAAAATTTCATGTTGATATCATGAATGGAAGTACTAATTTTTTTAGTTTTAAATTTTCATACGACACAATCCATTCGTTAGTTCGATTTAGCGTTATGTACAATTTCGATTAATTTTTCCCATGTAACTTTTTTTTTATCATTCGTAGAGAAATGTCGCTTTCTAGAAAAGTTCTTAGAATTTAATTTTCTACAAATCTAGATTCTTTCGAAATTGGTCCAGCCACCAGGAGATGAGTTTCTATTCTGACTATAATAGTTAAGATTTTAGAATTCTCCGCTTTTATTAACCTCAATATCAAGCTGCATTCAAAATTTCATGTTGATATCATGAATGGAAGTACTATTTTTTTTAGTTTTAAATTTTCATACGACACAATCCATTCGTTAGTTCGATTTAGCGTTATGTACAATTTCGATTAATTTTTCCCATGTAACTTTTTTTTTATCATTCCTAGAGAAATGTCGCATTCTAGAAAAGTTCTTAGAATTTAATTTTCTACAAATCTATATAATATAATAAATAATATTTAATTTTCTACAAATCTAGATTCTTTCGAAATTGGTCCAGCCACCAGGAGATGAGTTTCTATTCTGACTATAATATTTAAGATTTTAGAATTCTCCGCTTTTATTAACCTCAATATCAAGCTGCATTCAAAATTTCATGTTGATATCATGAATGGAAGTACTATTTTTTTTAGTTTTAAATTTTCATACGACACAATCCATTCGTTAGTTCGATTTAGCGTTATGTACAATTTCGATTAATTTTTCCCATGTAACTTTTTTTTTATCATTCGTAGAGAAATGTCGCATTCTAGAAAAGTTCTTAGAATTTAATTTTCTACAAATCTAGATTCTTTCGAAATTGGTCCAGCCACCAGGAGATGAGTTTCTATTCCGACTATAATAGTTAAGATTTTAGAATTCTCCGCTTTTATTAACCTCAATATCAAGCTGCATTCAAAATTTCATGTTGATATCATGAATGGAAGTACTATTTTTTTTAGTTTTAAATTTTCATACGACACAATCCATTCGTTAGTTCGATTTAGCGTTATGTACAATTTCGATTAATTTTTCCCATGTAACTTTTTTTTTATCATTCGTAGAGAAATGTCGCATTCTAGAAAAGTTCTTAGAATTTAATTTTCTACAAATCTAGATTCTTTCGAAATTGGTCCAGCCACCAGGAGATGAGTTTCTATTCTGACTATAATAGTTAAGATTTTAGAATTCTCCGCTTTTATTAACCTCAATATCAAGCTGCATTCAAAATTTCATGTTGATATCATGAATGGAAGTACTATTTTTTTTAGTTTTAAATTTTCATACGACACAATCCATTCGTTAGTTCGATTTAGCGTTATGTACAATTTCGATTAATTTTTCCCATGTAACTTTTTTTTTATCATTCGTAGAGAAATGTCGCATTCTAGAAAAGTTCTTAGAATTTAATTTTCTACAAATCTAGATTCTTTCGAAATTGGTCCAGCCACCAGGAGATGAGTTTCTATTCTGACTATAATAGTTAAGATTTTAGAATTCTCCGCTTTTATTAACCTCAATATCAAGCTGCATTCAAAATTTCATGTTGATATCATGAATGGAAGTACTATTTTTTTTAGTTTTAAATTTTCATACGACACAATCCATTCGTTAGTTCGATTTAGCGTTATGTACAATTTCGATTAATTTTTCCCATGTAACTTTTTTTTTATCATTCGTAGAGAAATGTCGCATTCTAGAAAAGTTCTTAGAATTTAATTTTCTACAAATCTAGATTCTTTCGAAATTGGTCCAGCCACCAGGAGATGAGTTTCTATTCTGACTATAATAGTTAAGATTTTAGAATTCTCCGCTTTTATTAACCTCAATATCAAGCTGCATTCAAAATTTCATGTTGATATCATGAATGGAAGTACTATTTTTTTTAGTTTTAAATTTTCATACGACACAATCCATTCGTTAGTTCGATTTAGCGTTATGTACAATTTCGATTAATTTTTCCCATGTAACTTTTTTTTTATCATTCGTAGAGAAATGTCGCATTCTAGAAAAGTTCTTAGAATTTAATTTTCTACAAATCTAGATTCTTTCGAAATTGGTCCAGCCACCAGGAGATGAGTTTCTATTCTGACTATAATAGTTAAGATTTTAGAATTCTCCGCTTTTATTAACCTCAATATCAAGCTGCATTCAAAATTTCATGTTGATATCATGAATGGAAGTACTATTTTTTTTAGTTTTAAATTTTCATACGACACAATCCATTCGTTAGTTCGATTTAGCGTTATGTACAATTTCGATTAATTTTTCCCATGTAACTTTTTTTTTATCATTCGTAGAGAAATGTCGCATTCTAGAAAAGTTCTTAGAATTTAATTTTCTACAAATCTAGATTCTTTCGAAATTGGTCCAGCCACCAGGAGATGAGTTTCTATTCTGACTATAATAGTTAAGATTTTAGAATTCTCCGCTTTTATTAACCTCAATATCAAGCTGCATTCAAAATTTCATGTTGATATCATGAATGGAAGTATTATTTTTTTTAGTTTTAAATTTTCATACGACACAATCCATTCGTTAGTTCGATTTAGCGTTATGTACAATTTCGATTAATTTTTCCCATGTAACTTTTTTTTTATCATTCGTAGAGAAATGTCGCATTCTAAAAAAGTTCTTAGAATTTAATTTTCTACAAATCTATATAATATAATAAATAATATTTAATTTTCTACAAATCTAGATTCTTTCGAAATTGGTCCAGCCACCAGGAGATGAGTTTCTATTCTGACTATAATAGTTAAGATTTTAGAATTCTCCGCTTTTATTAACCTCAATATCAAGCTGCATTCAAAATTTCATGTTGATATCATGAATGGAAGTACTATTTTTTTTAGTTTTAAATTTTCATACGACACAATCCATTCGTTAGTTCGATTTAGCGTTATGTACAATTTCGATTAATTTTTCCCATGTAACTTTTTTTTTATCATTCGTAGAGAAATGTCGCATTCTAGAAAAGTTCTTAGAATTTAATTTTCTACAAATTTAGATTCTTTCGAAATTGGTCCAGCCACCAGGAGATGAGTTTCTATTCTGACTATAATAGTTAAGATTTTAGAATTCTCCGCTTTTATTAACCTCAATATCAAGCTGCATTCAAAATTTCATGTTGATATCATGAATGGAAGTACTATTTTTTTTAGTTTTAAATTTTCATACGACACAATCCATTCGTTAGTTCGATTTAGCGTTATGTACAATTTCGATTAATTTTTCCCATGTAACTTTTTTTTTATCATTCGTAGAGAAATGTCGCTTTCTAGAAAAGTTCTTAGAATTTAATTTTCTACAAATCTAGATTCTTTCGAAATTGGTCCAGCCACCAGGAGATGAGTTTCTATTCTGACTATAATAGTTAAGATTTTAGAATTCTCCGCTTTTATTAACCTCAATATCAAGCTGCATTCAAAATTTCATGTTGATATCATGAATGGAAGTACTATTTTTTTTAGTTTTAAATTTTCATACGACACAATCCATTCGTTAGTTCGATTTAGCGTTATGTACAATTTCGATTAATTTTTCCCAAGTAAATTTTTTTTTATCATTCCTAGAGAAATGTCGCATTCTAGAAAAGTTCTTAGAATTTAATTTTCTACAAATCTAGATTCTTTCGAAATTGGTCCAGCCACCAGGAGATGAGTTTCTATTCTGACTATAATAGTTAAGATTTTAGAATTCTCCGCTTTTATTAACCTCAATATCAAGCTGCATTCAAAATTTCATGTTGATATCATGAATGGAAGTACTATTTTTTTTAGTTTTAAATTTTCATACGACACAATCCATTCGTTAGTTCGATTTAGCGTTATGTACAATTTCGATTAATTTTTCCCATGTAACTTTTTTTTTATCATTCGTAGAGAAATGTCGCTTTCTAGAAAAGTTCTTAGAATTTAATTTTCTACAAATCTAGATTCTTTCGAAATTGGTCCAGCCACCAGGAGATGAGTTTCTATTCCGACTATAATAGTTAAGATTTTAGAATTCTCCGCTTTTATTAACCTCAATATCAAGCTGCATTCAAAATTTCATGTTGATATCATGAATGGAAGTACTATTTTTTTTAGTTTTAAATTTTCATACGACACAATCCATTCGTTAGTTCGATTTAGCGTTATGTACAATTTCGATTAATTTTTCCCATGTAACTTTTTTTTTATCATTCGTAGAGAAATGTCGCATTCTAGAAAAGTTCTTAGAATTTAATTTTCTACAAATCTAGATTCTTTCGAAATTGGTCCAGCCACCAGGAGATGAGTTTCTATTCTGACTATAATAGTTAAGATTTTAGAATTCTCCGCTTTTATTAACCTCAATATCAAGCTGCATTCAAAATTTCATGTTGATATCATGAATGGAAGTACTATTTTTTTTAGTTTTAAATTTTCATAAGACACAATCCATTCGTTAGTTCGATTTAGCGTTATGTACAATTTCGATTAATTTTTCCCATGTAACTTTTTTTTTATCATTCGTAGAGAAATGTCGCATTCTAGAAAAGTTCTTAGAATTTAATTTTCTACAAATCTATATAATATAATAAATAATATTTAATTTTCTACAAATCTAGATTCTTTCGAAATTGGTCCAGCCACCAGGAGATGAGTTTCTATTCTGACTATAATAGTTAAGATTTTAGAATTCTCCGCTTTTATTAACCTCAATATCAAGCTGCATTCAAAATTTCATGTTGATATCATGAATGGAAGTACTATTTTTTTTAGTTTTAAATTTTCATACGACACAATCCATTCGTTAGTTCGATTTAGCGTTATGTACAATTTCGATTAATTTTTCCCATGTAACTTTTTTTTTATCATTCGTAGAGAAATGTCGCTTTCTAGAAAAGTTCTTAGAATTTAATTTTCTACAAATCTAGATTCTTTCGAAATTGGTCCAGCCACCAGGAGATGAGTTTCTATTCTGACTATAATAGTTAAGATTTTAGAATTCTCCGCTTTTATTAACCTCAATATCAAGCTGCATTCAAAATTTCATGTTGATATCATGAATGGAAGTACTATTTTTTTTAGTTTTAAATTTTCATACGACACAATCCATTCGTTAGTTCGATTTAGCGTTATGTACAATTTCGATTAATTTTTCCCATGTAACTTTTTTTTTATCATTCGTAGAGAAATGTCGCTTTCTAGAAAAGTTCTTAGAATTTAATTTTCTACAAATCTAGATTCTTTCGAAATTGGTCCAGCCACCAGGAGATGAGTTTCTATTCTGACTATAATAGTTAAGATTTTAGAATTCTCCGCTTTTATTAACCTCAATATCAAGCTGCATTCAAAATTTCATGTTGATATCATGAATGGAAGTACTATTTTTTTTAGTTTTAAATTTTCATACGACACAATCCATTCGTTAGTTCGATTTAGCGTTATGTACAATTTCGATTAATTTTTCCCATGTAACTTTTTTTTTATCATTCCTAGAGAAATGTCGCATTCTAGAAAAGTTCTTAGAATTTAATTTTCTACAAATCTATATAATATAATAAATAATATTTAATTTTCTACAAATCTAGATTCTTTCGAAATTGGTCCAGCCACCAGGAGATGAGTTTCTATTCTGACTATAATAGTTAAGATTTTAGAATTCTCCGCTTTTATTAACCTCAATATCAAGCTGCATTCAAAATTTCATGTTGATATCATGAATGGAAGTACTATTTTTTTTAGTTTTAAATTTTCATACGACACAATCCATTCGTTAGTTCGATTTAGCGTTATGTACAATTTCGATTAATTTTTCCCATGTAACTTTTTTTTTATCATTCGTAGAGAAATGTCGCATTCTAGAAAAGTTCTTAGAATTTAATTTTCTACAAATCTAGATTCTTTCGAAATTGGTCCAGCCACCAGGAGATGAGTTTCTATTCCGACTATAATAGTTAAGATTTTAGAATTCTCCGCTTTTATTAACCTCAATATCAAGCTGCATTCAAAATTTCATGTTGATATCATGAATGGAAGTACTATTTTTTTTAGTTTTAAATTTTCATACGACACAATCCATTCGTTAGTTCGATTTAGCGTTATGTACAATTTCGATTAATTTTTCCCATGTAACTTTTTTTTTATCATTCGTAGAGAAATGTCGCATTCTAGAAAAGTTCTTAGAATTTAATTTTCTACAAATCTAGATTCTTTCGAAATTGGTCCAGCCACCAGGAGATGAGTTTCTATTCTGACTATAATAGTTAAGATTTTAGAATTCTCCGCTTTTATTAACCTCAATATCAAGCTGCATTCAAAATTTCATGTTGATATCATGAATGGAAGTACTATTTTTTTTAGTTTTAAATTTTCATACGACACAATCCATTCGTTAGTTCGATTTAGCGTTATGTACAATTTCGATTAATTTTTCCCATGTAACTTTTTTTTTATCATTCGTAGAGAAATGTCGCTTTCTAGAAAAGTTCTTAGAATTTAATTTTCTACAAATCTAGATTCTTTCGAAATTGGTCCAGCCACCAGGAGATGAGTTTCTATTCTGACTATAATAGTTAAGATTTTAGAATTCTCCGCTTTTATTAACCTCAATATCAAGCTGCATTCAAAATTTCATGTTGATATCATGAATGGAAGTACTATTTTTTTTAGTTTTAAATTTTCATACGACACAATCCATTCGTTAGTTCGATTTAGCGTTATGTACAATTTCGATTAATTTTTCCCATGTAACTTTTTTTTTATCATTCGTAGAGAAATGTCGCATTCTAGAAAAGTTCTTAGAATTTAATTTTCTACAAATCTAGATTCTTTCGAAATTGGTCCAGCCACCAGGAGATGAGTTTCTATTCTGACTATAATAGTTAAGATTTTAGAATTCTCCGCTTTTATTAACCTCAATATCAAGCTGCATTCAAAATTTCATGTTGATATCATGAATGGAAGTACTATTTTTTTTAGTTTTAAATTTTCATACGACACAATCCATTCGTTAGTTCGATTTAGCGTTATGTACAATTTCGATTAATTTTTCCCATGTAACTTTTTTTTTATCATTCGTAGAGAAATGTCGCTTTCTAGAAAAGTTCTTAGAATTTAATTTTCTACAAATCTAGATTCTTTCGAAATTGGTCCAGCCACCAGGAGATGAGTTTCTATTCTGACTATAATAGTTAAGATTTTAGAATTCTCCGCTTTTATTAACCTCAATATCAAGCTGCATTCAAAATTTCATGTTGATATCATGAATGGAAGTACTATTTTTTTTAGTTTTAAATTTTCATACGACACAATCCATTCGTTAGTTCGATTTAGCGTTATGTACAATTTCGATTAATTTTTCCCATGTAACTTTTTTTTTATCATTCGTAGAGAAATGTCGCATTCTAGAAAAGTTCTTAGAATTTAATTTTCTACAAATCTAGATTCTTTCGAAATTGGTCCAGCCACCAGGAGATGAGTTTCTATTCTGACTATAATAGTTAAGATTTTAGAATTCTCCGCTTTTATTAACCTCAATATCAAGCTGCATTCAAAATTTCATGTTGATATCATGAATGGAAGTACTATTTTTTTTAGTTTTAAATTTTCATACGACACAATCCATTCGTTAGTTCGATTTAGCGTTATGTACAATTTCGATTAATTTTTCCCATGTAACTTTTTTTTTATCATTCGTAGAGAAATGTCGCTTTCTAGAAAAGTTCTTAGAATTTAATTTTCTACAAATCTAGATTCTTTCGAAATTGGTCCAGCCACCAGGAGATGAGTTTCTATTCTGACTATAATAGTTAAGATTTTAGAATTCTCCGCTTTTATTAACCTCAATATCAAGCTGCATTCAAAATTTCATGTTGATATCATGAATGGAAGTACTATTTTTTTTAGTTTTAAATTTTCATACGACACAATCCATTCGTTAGTTCGATTTAGCGTTATGTACAATTTCGATTAATTTTTCCCATGTAACTTTTTTTTTATCATTCCTAGAGAAATGTCGCATTCTAGAAAAGTTCTTAGAATTTAATTTTCTACAAATCTATATAATATAATAAATAATATTTAATTTTCTACAAATCTAGATTCTTTCGAAATTGGTCCAGCCACCAGGAGATGAGTTTCTATTCTGACTATAATAGTTAAGATTTTAGAATTCTCCGCTTTTATTAACCTCAATATCAAGCTGCATTCAAAATTTCATGTTGATATCATGAATGGAAGTACTATTTTTTTTAGTTTTAAATTTTCATACGACACAATCCATTCGTTAGTTCGATTTAGCGTTATGTACAATTTCGATTAATTTTTCCCATGTAACTTTTTTTTTATCATTCGTAGAGAAATGTCGCATTCTAGAAAAGTTCTTAGAATTTAATTTTCTACAAATCTAGATTCTTTCGAAATTGGTCCAGCCACCAGGAGATGAGTTTCTATTCCGACTATAATAGTTAAGATTTTAGAATTCTCCGCTTTTATTAACCTCAATATCAAGCTGCATTCAAAATTTCATGTTGATATCATGAATGGAAGTACTATTTTTTTTAGTTTTAAATTTTCATACGACACAATCCATTCGTTAGTTCGATTTAGCGTTATGTACAATTTCGATTAATTTTTCCCATGTAACTTTTTTTTTATCATTCGTAGAGAAATGTCGCATTCTAGAAAAGTTCTTAGAATTTAATTTTCTACAAATCTAGATTCTTTCGAAATTGGTCCAGCCACCAGGAGATGAGTTTCTATTCTGACTATAATAGTTAAGATTTTAGAATTCTCCGCTTTTATTAACCTCAATATCAAGCTGCATTCAAAATTTCATGTTGATATCATGAATGGAAGTACTATTTTTTTTAGTTTTAAATTTTCATACGACACAATCCATTCGTTAGTTCGATTTAGCGTTATGTACAATTTCGATTAATTTTTCCCATGTAACTTTTTTTTTATCATTCGTAGAGAAATGTCGCTTTCTAGAAAAGTTCTTAGAATTTAATTTTCTACAAATCTAGATTCTTTCGAAATTGGTCCAGCCACCAGGAGATGAGTTTCTATTCTGACTATAATAGTTAAGATTTTAGAATTCTCCGCTTTTATTAACCTCAATATCAAGCTGCATTCAAAATTTCATGTTGATATCATGAATGGAAGTACTATTTTTTTTAGTTTTAAATTTTCATACGACACAATCCATTCGTTAGTTCGATTTAGCGTTATGTACAATTTCGATTAATTTTTCCCATGTAACTTTTTTTTTATCATTCGTAGAGAAATGTCGCATTCTAGAAAAGTTCTTAGAATTTAATTTTCTACAAATCTAGATTCTTTCGAAATTGGTCCAGCCACCAGGAGATGAGTTTCTATTCTGACTATAATAGTTAAGATTTTAGAATTCTCCGCTTTTATTAACCTCAATATCAAGCTGCATTCAAAATTTCATGTTGATATCATGAATGGAAGTACTATTTTTTTTAGTTTTAAATTTTCATACGACACAATCCATTCGTTAGTTCGATTTAGCGTTATGTACAATTTCGATTAATTTTTCCCATGTAACTTTTTTTTTATCATTCGTAGAGAAATGTCGCATTCTAGAAAAGTTCTTAGAATTTAATTTTCTACAAATCTAGATTCTTTCGAAATTGGTCCAGCCACCAGGAGATGAGTTTCTATTCTGACTATAATAGTTAAGATTTTAGAATTCTCCGCTTTTATTAACCTCAATATCAAGCTGCATTCAAAATTTCATGTTGATATCATGAATGGAAGTACTATTTTTTTTAGTTTTAAATTTTCATACGACACAATCCATTCGTTAGTTCGATTTAGCGTTATGTACAATTTCGATTAATTTTTCCCATGTAACTTTTTTTTTATCATTCGTAGATAAATGTCGCATTCTAGAAAAGTTCTTAGAATTTAATTTTCTACAAATCTAGATTCTTTCGAAATTGGTCCAGCCACCAGGAGATGAGTTTCTATTCTGACTATAATAGTTAAGATTTTAGAATTCTCCGCTTTTATTAACCTCAATATCAAGCTGCATTCAAAATTTCATGTTGATATCATGAATGGAAGTACTATTTTTTTTAGTTTTAAATTTTCATACGACACAATCCATTCGTTAGTTCGATTTAGCGTTATGTACAATTTCGATTAATTTTTCCCATGTAACTTTTTTTTTATCATTCGTAGAGAAATGTCGCATTCTAAAAAAGTTCTTAGAATTTAATTTTCTACAAATCTATATAATATAATAAATAATATTTAATTTTCTACAAATCTAGATTCTTTCGAAATTGGTCCAGCCACCAGGAGATGAGTTTCTATTCTGACTATAATAGTTAAGATTTTAGAATTCTCCGCTTTTATTAACCTCAATATCAAGCTGCATTCAAAATTTCATGTTGATATCATGAATGGAAGTACTATTTTTTTTAGTTTTAAATTTTCATACGACACAATCCATTCGTTAGTTCGATTTAGCGTTATGTACAATTTCGATTAATTTTTCCCATGTAACTTTTTTTTTATCATTCCTAGAGAAATGTCGCATTCTAGAAAAGTTCTTAGAATTTAATTTTCTACAAATCTAGATTCTTTCGAAATTGGTCCAGCCACCAGGAGATGAGTTTCTATTCTGACTATAATAGTTAAGATTTTAGAATTCTCCGCTTTTATTAACCTCAATATCAAGCTGCATTCAAAATTTCATGTTGATATCATGAATGGAAGTACTATTTTTTTTAGTTTTAAATTTTCATACGACACAATCCATTCGTTAGTTCGATTTAGCGTTATGTACAATTTCGATTAATTTTTCCCATGTAACTTTTTTTTTATCATTCGTAGAGAAATGTCGCTTTCTAGAAAAGTTCTTAGAATTTAATTTTCTACAAATCTAGATTCTTTCGAAATTGGTCCAGCCACCAGGAGATGAGTTTCTATTCTGACTATAATAGTTAAGATTTTAGAATTCTCCGCTTTTATTAACCTCAATATCAAGCTGCATTCAAAATTTCATGTTGATATCATGAATGGAAGTACTATTTTTTTTAGTTTTAAATTTTCATACGACACAATCCATTCGTTAGTTCGATTTAGCGTTATGTACAATTTCGATTAATTTTTCCCATGTAACTTTTTTTTTATCATTCGTAGAGAAATGTCGCTTTCTAGAAAAGTTCTTAGAATTTAATTTTCTACAAATCTAGATTCTTTCGAAATTGGTCCAGCCACCAGGAGATGAGTTTCTATTCTGACTATAATAGTTAAGATTTTAGAATTCTCCGCTTTTATTAACCTCAGTATCAAGCTGCATTCAAAATTTCATGTTGATATCATGAATGGAAGTACTATTTTTTTTAGTTTTAAATTTTCATACGACACAATCCATTCGTTAGTTCGATTTAGCGTTATGTACAATTTCGATTAATTTTTCCCATGTAACTTTTTTTTTATCATTCGTAGAGAAATGTCGCATTCTAGAAAAGTTCTTAGAATTTAATTTTCTACAAATCTAGATTCTTTCGAAATTGGTCCAGCCACCAGGAGATGAGTTTCTATTCTGACTATAATAGTTAAGATTTTAGAATTCTCCGCTTTTATTAACCTCAATATCAAGCTGCATTCAAAATTTCATGTTGATATCATGAATGGAAGTACTATTTTTTTTAGTTTTAAATTTTCATACGACACAATCCATTCGTTAGTTCGATTTAGCGTTATGTACAATTTCGATTAATTTTTCCCATGTAACTTTTTTTTTATCATTCCTAGAGAAATGTCGCATTCTAGAAAAGTTCTTAGAATTTAATTTTCTACAAATCTAGATTCTTTCGAAATTGGTCCAGCCACCAGGAGATGAGTTTCTATTCTGACTATAATAGTTAAGATTTTAGAATTCTCCGCTTTTATTAACCTCAATATCAAGCTGCATTCAAAATTTCATGTTGATATCATGAATGGAAGTACTATTTTTTTTAGTTTTAAATTTTCATACGACACAATCCATTCGTTAGTTCGATTTAGCGTTATGTACAATTTCGATTAATTTTTCCCATGTAACTTTTTTTTTATCATTCGTAGAGAAATGTCGCATTCTAGAAAAGTTCTTAGAATTTAATTTTCTACAAATCTAGATTCTTTCGAAATTGGTCCAGCCACCAGGAGATGAGTTTCTATTCTGACTATAATAGTTAAGATTTTAGAATTCTCCGCTTTTATTAACCTCAATATCAAGCTGCATTCAAAATTTCATGTTGATATCATGAATGGAAGTACTATTTTTTTTAGTTTTAAATTTTCATACGACACAATCCATTCGTTAGTTCGATTTAGCGTTATGTACAATTTCGATTAATTTTTCCCATGTAACTTTTTTTTTATCATTCGTAGAGAAATGTCGCTTTCTAGAAAAGTTCTTAGAATTTAATTTTCTACAAATCTAGATTCTTTCGAAATTGGTCCAGCCACCAGGAGATGAGTTTCTATTCTGACTATAATAGTTAAGATTTTAGAATTCTCCGCTTTTATTAACCTCAATATCAAGCTGCATTCAAAATTTCATGTTGATATCATGAATGGAAGTACTAATTTTTTTAGTTTTAAATTTTCATACGACACAATCCATTCGTTAGTTCGATTTAGCGTTATGTACAATTTCGATTAATTTTTCCCATGTAACTTTTTTTTTATCATTCGTAGAGAAATGTCGCTTTCTAGAAAAGTTCTTAGAATTTAATTTTCTACAAATCTAGATTCTTTCGAAATTGGTCCAGCCACCAGGAGATGAGTTTCTATTCTGACTATAATAGTTAAGATTTTAGAATTCTCCGCTTTTATTAACCTCAATATCAAGCTGCATTCAAAATTTCATGTTGATATCATGAATGGAAGTACTATTTTTTTTAGTTTTAAATTTTCATACGACACAATCCATTCGTTAGTTCGATTTAGCGTTATGTACAATTTCGATTAATTTTTCCCATGTAACTTTTTTTTTATCATTCGTAGAGAAATGTCGCATTCTAAAAAAGTTCTTAGAATTTAATTTTCTACAAATCTATATAATATAATAAATAATATTTAATTTTCTACAAATCTAGATTCTTTCGAAATTGGTCCAGCCACCAGGAGATGAGTTTCTATTCTGACTATAATAGTTAAGATTTTAGAATTCTCCGCTTTTATTAACCTCAATATCAAGCTGCATTCAAAATTTCATGTTGATATCATGAATGGAAGTACTATTTTTTTTAGTTTTAAATTTTCATACGACACAATCCATTCGTTAGTTCGATTTAGCGTTATGTACAATTTCGATTAATTTTTCCCATGTAACTTTTTTTTTATCATTCGTAGAGAAATGTCGCATTCTAGAAAAGTTCTTAGAATTTAATTTTCTACAAATCTAGATTCTTTCGAAATTGGTCCAGCCACCAGGAGATGAGTTTCTATTCTGACTATAATAGTTAAGATTTTAGAATTCTCCGCTTTTATTAACCTCAATATCAAGCTGCATTCAAAATTTCATGTTGATATCATGAATGGAAGTACTATTTTTTTTAGTTTTAAATTTTCATACGACACAATCCATTCGTTAGTTCGATTTAGCGTTATGTACAATTTCGATTAATTTTTCCCATGTAACTTTTTTTTTATCATTCGTAGAGAAATGTCGCTTTCTAGAAAAGTTCTTAGAATTTAATTTTCTACAAATCTAGATTCTTTCGAAATTGGTCCAGCCACCAGGAGATGAGTTTCTATTCTGACTATAATAGTTAAGATTTTAGAATTCTCCGCTTTTATTAACCTCAATATCAAGCTGCATTCAAAATTTCATGTTGATATCATGAATGGAAGTACTATTTTTTTTAGTTTTAAATTTTCATACGACACAATCCATTCGTTAGTTCGATTTAGCGTTATGTACAATTTCGATTAATTTTTCCCATGTAACTTTTTTTTTATCATTCCTAGAGAAATGTCGCATTCTAGAAAAGTTCTTAGAATTTAATTTTCTACAAATCTATATAATATAATAAATAATATTTAATTTTCTACAAATCTAGATTCTTTCGAAATTGGTCCAGCCACCAGGAGATGAGTTTCTATTCTGACTATAATAGTTAAGATTTTAGAATTCTCCGCTTTTATTAACCTCAATATCAAGCTGCATTCAAAATTTCATGTTGATATCATGAATGGAAGTACTATTTTTTTTAGTTTTAAATTTTCATACGACACAATCCATTCGTTAGTTCGATTTAGCGTTATGTACAATTTCGATTAATTTTTCCCATGTAACTTTTTTTTTATCATTCGTAGAGAAATGTCGCATTCTAGAAAAGTTCTTAGAATTTAATTTTCTACAAATCTAGATTCTTTCGAAATTGGTCCAGCCACCAGGAGATGAGTTTCTATTCCGACTATAATAGTTAAGATTTTAGAATTCTCCGCTTTTATTAACCTCAATATCAAGCTGCATTCAAAATTTCATGTTGATATCATGAATGGAAGTACTATTTTTTTTAGTTTTAAATTTTCATACGACACAATCCATTCGTTAGTTCGATTTAGCGTTATGTACAATTTCGATTAATTTTTCCCATGTAACTTTTTTTTTATCATTCGTAGAGAAATGTCGCATTCTAGAAAAGTTCTTAGAATTTAATTTTCTACAAATCTAGATTCTTTCGAAATTGGTCCAGCCACCAGGAGATGAGTTTCTATTCTGACTATAATAGTTAAGATTTTAGAATTCTCCGCTTTTATTAACCTCAATATCAAGCTGCATTCAAAATTTCATGTTGATATCATGAATGGAAGTACTATTTTTTTTAGTTTTAAATTTTCATACGACACAATCCATTCGTTAGTTCGATTAGCGTTATGTACAATTTCGATTAATTTTTCCCATGTAACTTTTTTTTTATCATTCGTAGAGAAATGTCGCTTTCTAGAAAAGTTCTTAGAATTTAATTTTCTACAAATCTAGATTCTTTCGAAATTGGTCCAGCCACCAGGAGATGAGTTTCTATTCTGACTATAATAGTTAAGATTTTAGAATTCTCCGCTTTTATTAACCTCAATATCAAGCTGCATTCAAAATTTCATGTTGATATCATGAATGGAAGTACTATTTTTTTTAGTTTTAAATTTTCATACGACACAATCCATTCGTTAGTTCGATTTAGCGTTATGTACAATTTCGATTAATTTTTCCCATGTAACTTTTTTTTTATCATTCGTAGAGAAATGTCGCATTCTAGAAAAGTTCTTAGAATTTAATTTTCTACAAATCTAGATTCTTTCGAAATTGGTCCAGCCACCAGGAGATGAGTTTCTATTCTGACTATAATAGTTAAGATTTTAGAATTCTCCGCTTTTATTAACCTCAATATCAAGCTGCATTCAAAATTTCATGTTGATATCATGAATGGAAGTACTATTTTTTTTAGTTTTAAATTTTCATACGACACAATCCATTCGTTAGTTCGATTTAGCGTTATGTACAATTTCGATTAATTTTTCCCATGTAACTTTTTTTTTATCATTCGTAGAGAAATGTCGCATTCTAGAAAAGTTCTTAGAATTTAATTTTCTACAAATCTAGATTCTTTCGAAATTGGTCCAGCCACCAGGAGATGAGTTTCTATTCTGACTATAATAGTTAAGATTTTAGAATTCTCCGCTTTTATTAACCTCAATATCAAGCTGCATTCAAAATTTCATGTTGATATCATGAATGGAAGTACTATTTTTTTTAGTTTTAAATTTTCATACGACACAATCCATTCGTTAGTTCGATTTAGCGTTATGTACAATTTCGATTAATTTTTCCCATGTAACTTTTTTTTTATCATTCGTAGAGAAATGTCGCATTCTAGAAAAGTTCTTAGAATTTAATTTTCTACAAATCTAGATTCTTTCGAAATTGGTCCAGCCACCAGGAGATGAGTTTCTATTCTGACTATAATAGTTAAGATTTTAGAATTCTCCGCTTTTATTAACCTCAATATCAAGCTGCATTCAAAATTTCATGTTGATATCATGAATGGAAGTACTATTTTTTTTAGTTTTAAATTTTCATACGACACAATCCATTCGTTAGTTCGATTTAGCGTTATGTACAATTTCGATTAATTTTTCCCATGTAACTTTTTTTTTATCATTCGTAGAGAAATGTCGCATTCTAGAAAAGTTCTTAGAATTTAATTTTCTACAAATCTAGATTCTTTCGAAATTGGTCCAGCCACCAGGAGATGAGTTTCTATTCTGACTATAATAGTTAAGATTTTAGAATTCTCCGCTTTTATTAACCTCAATATCAAGCTGCATTCAAAATTTCATGTTGATATCATGAATGGAAGTACTATTTTTTTTAGTTTTAAATTTTCATACGACACAATCCATTCGTTAGTTCGATTTAGCGTTATGTACAATTTCGATTAATTTTTCCCATGTAACTTTTTTTTTATCATTCGTAGAGAAATGTCGCTTTCTAGAAAAGTTCTTAGAATTTAATTTTCTACAAATCTAGATTCTTTCGAAATTGGTCCAGCCACCAGGAGATGAGTTTCTATTCTGACTATAATAGTTAAGATTTTAGAATTCTCCGCTTTTATTAACCTCAATATCAAGCTGCATTCAAAATTTCATGTTGATATCATGAATGGAAGTACTATTTTTTTTAGTTTTAAATTTTCATACGACACAATCCATTCGTTAGTTCGATTTAGCGTTATGTACAATTTCGATTAATTTTTCCCATGTAACTTTTTTTTTATCATTCGTAGAGAAATGTCGCATTCTAGAAAAGTTCTTAGAATTTAATTTTCTACAAATCTAGATTCTTTCGAAATTGGTCCAGCCACCAGGAGATGAGTTTCTATTCCGACTATAATAGTTAAGATTTTAGAATTCTCCGCTTTTATTAACCTCAATATCAAGCTGCATTCAAAATTTCATGTTGATATCATGAATGGAAGTACTAATTTTTTTAGTTTTAAATTTTCATACGACACAATCCATTCGTTAGTTCGATTTAGCGTTATGTACAATTTCGATTAATTTTTCCCATGTAACTTTTTTTTTATCATTCGTAGAGAAATGTCGCATTCTAGAAAAGTTCTTAGAATTTAATTTTCTACAAATCTAGATTCTTTCGAAATTGGTCCAGCCACCAGGAGATGAGTTTCTATTCCGACTATAATAGTTAAGATTTTAGAATTCTCCGCTTTTATTAACCTCAATATCAAGCTGCATTCAAAATTTCATGTTGATATCATGAATGGAAGTACTAATTTTTTTAGTTTTAAATTTTCATACGACACAATCCATTCGTTAGTTCGATTTAGCGTTATGTACAATTTCGATTAATTTTTCCCAATTAACTTTTTTTTATCATTCCTAGAGAAATGTCGCATTCTAGAAAAGTTCTTAGAATTTAATTTTCTACAAATCTAGATTCTTTCGAAATTGGTCCAGCCACCAGGAGATGAGTTTCTATTCTGACTATAATAGTTAAGATTTTAGAATTCTCCGCTTTTATTAACCTCAATATCAAGCTGCATTCAAAATTTCATGTTGATATCATGAATGGAAGTACTATTTTTTTTAGTTTTAAATTTTCATACGACACAATCCATTCGTTAGTTCGATTTAGCGTTATGTACAATTTCGATTAATTTTTCCCATGTAACTTTTTTTTTATCATTCGTAGAGAAATGTCGCTTTCTAGAAAAGTTCTTAGAATTTAATTTTCTACAAATCTAGATTCTTTCGAAATTGGTCCAGCCACCAGGAGATGAGTTTCTATTCTGACTATAATAGTTAAGATTTTAGAATTCTCCGCTTTTATTAACCTCAATATCAAGCTGCATTCAAAATTTCATGTTGATATCATGAATGGAAGTACTATTTTTTTTAGTTTTAAATTTTCATACGACACAATCCATTCGTTAGTTCGATTTAGCGTTATGTACAATTTCGATTAATTTTTCCCATGTAACTTTTTTTTTATCATTCGTAGAGAAATGTCGCTTTCTAGAAAAGTTCTTAGAATTTAATTTTCTACAAATCTAGATTCTTTCGAAATTGGTCCAGCCACCAGGAGATGAGTTTCTATTCTGACTATAATAGTTAAGATTTTAGAATTCTCCGCTTTTATTAACCTCAATATCAAGCTGCATTCAAAATTTCATGTTGATATCATGAATGGAAGTACTATTTTTTTTAGTTTTAAATTTTCATACGACACAATCCATTCGTTAGTTCGATTTAGCGTTATGTACAATTTCGATTAATTTTTCCCATGTAACTTTTTTTTTATCATTCCTAGAGAAATGTCGCATTCTAGAAAAGTTCTTAGAATTTAATTTTCTACAAATCTAGATTCTTTCGAAATTGGTCCAGCCACCAGGAGATGAGTTTCTATTCTGACTATAATAGTTAAGATTTTAGAATTCTCCGCTTTTATTAACCTCAATATCAAGCTGCATTCAAAATTTCATGTTGATATCATGAATGGAAGTACTATTTTTTTTAGTTTTAAATTTTCATACGACACAATCCATTCGTTAGTTCGATTTAGCGTTATGTACAATTTCGATTAATTTTTCCCATGTAACTTTTTTTTTATCATTCGTAGAGAAATGTCGCTTTCTAGAAAAGTTCTTAGAATTTAATTTTCTACAAATCTAGATTCTTTCGAAATTGGTCCAGCCACCAGGAGATGAGTTTCTATTCCGACTATAATAGTTAAGATTTTAGAATTCTCCGCTTTTATTAACCTCAATATCAAGCTGCATTCAAAATTTCATGTTGATATCATGAATGGAAGTACTATTTTTTTTAGTTTTAAATTTTCATACGACACAATCCATTCGTTAGTTCGATTTAGCGTTATGTACAATTTCGATTAATTTTTCCCATGTAACTTTTTTTTTATCATTCGTAGAGAAATGTCGCATTCTAGAAAAGTTCTTAGAATTTAATTTTCTACAAATCTAGATTCTTTCGAAATTGGTCCAGCCACCAGGAGATGAGTTTCTATTCTGACTATAATAGTTAAGATTTTAGAATTCTCCGCTTTTATTAACCTCAATATCAAGCTGCATTCAAAATTTCATGTTGATATCATGAATGGAAGTACTATTTTTTTTAGTTTTAAATTTTCATAAGACACAATCCATTCGTTAGTTCGATTTAGCGTTATGTACAATTTCGATTAATTTTTCCCATGTAACTTTTTTTTTATCATTCGTAGAGAAATGTCGCATTCTAGAAAAGTTCTTAGAATTTAATTTTCTACAAATCTATATAATATAATAAATAATATTTAATTTTCTACAAATCTAGATTCTTTCGAAATTGGTCCAGCCACCAGGAGATGAGTTTCTATTCTGACTATAATAGTTAAGATTTTAGAATTCTCCGCTTTTATTAACCTCAATATCAAGCTGCATTCAAAATTTCATGTTGATATCATGAATGGAAGTACTATTTTTTTTAGTTTTAAATTTTCATACGACACAATCCATTCGTTAGTTCGATTTAGCGTTATGTACAATTTCGATTAATTTTTCCCATGTAACTTTTTTTTTATCATTCGTAGAGAAATGTCGCATTCTAGAAAAGTTCTTAGAATTTAATTTTCTACAAATCTAGATTCTTTCGAAATTGGTCCAGCCACCAGGAGATGAGTTTCTATTCTGACTATAATAGTTAAGATTTTAGAATTCTCCGCTTTTATTAACCTCAATATCAAGCTGCATTCAAAATTTCATGTTGATATCATGAATGGAAGTACTATTTTTTTTAGTTTTAAATTTTCATACGACACAATCCATTCGTTAGTTCGATTTAGCGTTATGTACAATTTCGATTAATTTTTCCCATGTAACTTTTTTTTTATCATTCGTAGAGAAATGTCGCTTTCTAGAAAAGTTCTTAGAATTTAATTTTCTACAAATCTAGATTCTTTCGAAATTGGTCCAGCCACCAGGAGATGAGTTTCTATTCTGACTATAATAGTTAAGATTTTAGAATTCTCCGCTTTTATTAACCTCAATATCAAGCTGCATTCAAAATTTCATGTTGATATCATGAATGGAAGTACTATTTTTTTTAGTTTTAAATTTTCATACGACACAATCCATTCGTTAGTTCGATTTAGCGTTATGTACAATTTCGATTAATTTTTCCCATGTAACTTTTTTTTTATCATTCCTAGAGAAATGTCGCATTCTAGAAAAGTTCTTAGAATTTAATTTTCTACAAATCTATATAATATAATAAATAATATTTAATTTTCTACAAATCTAGATTCTTTCGAAATTGGTCCAGCCACCAGGAGATGAGTTTCTATTCTGACTATAATAGTTAAGATTTTAGAATTCTCCGCTTTTATTAACCTCAATATCAAGCTGCATTCAAAATTTCATGTTGATATCATGAATGGAAGTACTATTTTTTTTAGTTTTAAATTTTCATACGACACAATCCATTCGTTAGTTCGATTTAGCGTTATGTACAATTTCGATTAATTTTTCCCATGTAACTTTTTTTTTATCATTCGTAGAGAAATGTCGCTTTCTAGAAAAGTTCTTAGAATTTAATTTTCTACAAATCTAGATTCTTTCGAAATTGGTCCAGCCACCAGGAGATGAGTTTCTATTCTGACTATAATAGTTAAGATTTTAGAATTCTCCGCTTTTATTAACCTCAATATCAAGCTGCATTCAAAATTTCATGTTGATATCATGAATGGAAGTACTATTTTTTTTAGTTTTAAATTTTCATACGACACAATCCATTCGTTAGTTCGATTTAGCGTTATGTACAATTTCGATTAATTTTTCCCATGTAACTTTTTTTTTATCATTCGTAGAGAAATGTCGCATTCTAAAAAAGTTCTTAGAATTTAATTTTCTACAAATCTATATAATATAATAAATAATATTTAATTTTCTACAAATCTAGATTCTTTCGAAATTGGTCCAGCCACCAGGAGATGAGTTTCTATTCTGACTATAATAGTTAAGATTTTAGAATTCTCCGCTTTTATTAACCTCAATATCAAGCTGCATTCAAAATTTCATGTTGATATCATGAATGGAAGTACTATTTTTTTTAGTTTTAAATTTTCATACGACACAATCCATTCGTTAGTTCGATTTAGCGTTATGTACAATTTCGATTAATTTTTCCCATGTAACTTTTTTTTTATCATTCGTAGAGAAATGTCGCATTCTAGAAAAGTTCTTAGAATTTAATTTTCTACAAATCTAGATTCTTTCGAAATTGGTCCAGCCACCAGGAGATGAGTTTCTATTCTGACTATAATAGTTAAGATTTTAGAATTCTCCGCTTTTATTAACCTCAATATCAAGCTGCATTCAAAATTTCATGTTGATATCATGAATGGAAGTACTATTTTTTTTAGTTTTAAATTTTCATACGACACAATCCATTCGTTAGTTCGATTTAGCGTTATGTACAATTTCGATTAATTTTTCCCATGTAACTTTTTTTTTATCATTCGTAGAGAAATGTCGCTTTCTAGAAAAGTTCTTAGAATTTAATTTTCTACAAATCTAGATTCTTTCGAAATTGGTCCAGCCACCAGGAGATGAGTTTCTATTCTGACTATAATAGTTAAGATTTTAGAATTCTCCGCTTTTATTAACCTCAATATCAAGCTGCATTCAAAATTTCATGTTGATATCATGAATGGAAGTACTATTTTTTTTAGTTTTAAATTTTCATACGACACAATCCATTCGTTAGTTCGATTTAGCGTTATGTACAATTTCGATTAATTTTTCCCATGTAACTTTTTTTTTATCATTCCTAGAGAAATGTCGCATTCTAGAAAAGTTCTTAGAATTTAATTTTCTACAAATCTATATAATATAATAAATAATATTTAATTTTCTACAAATCTAGATTCTTTCGAAATTGGTCCAGCCACCAGGAGATGAGTTTCTATTCTGACTATAATAGTTAAGATTTTAGAATTCTCCGCTTTTATTAACCTCAATATCAAGCTGCATTCAAAATTTCATGTTGATATCATGAATGGAAGTACTATTTTTTTTAGTTTTAAATTTTCATACGACACAATCCATTCGTTAGTTCGATTTAGCGTTATGTACAATTTCGATTAATTTTTCCCATGTAACTTTTTTTTTATCATTCGTAGAGAAATGTCGCATTCTAGAAAAGTTCTTAGAATTTAATTTTCTACAAATCTAGATTCTTTCGAAATTGGTCCAGCCACCAGGAGATGAGTTTCTATTCCGACTATAATAGTTAAGATTTTAGAATTCTCCGCTTTTATTAACCTCAATATCAAGCTGCATTCAAAATTTCATGTTGATATCATGAATGGAAGTACTATTTTTTTTAGTTTTAAATTTTCATACGACACAATCCATTCGTTAGTTCGATTTAGCGTTATGTACAATTTCGATTAATTTTTCCCATGTAACTTTTTTTTTATCATTCGTAGAGAAATGTCGCATTCTAGAAAAGTTCTTAGAATTTAATTTTCTACAAATCTAGATTCTTTCGAAATTGGTCCAGCCACCAGGAGATGAGTTTCTATTCTGACTATAATAGTTAAGATTTTAGAATTCTCCGCTTTTATTAACCTCAATATCAAGCTGCATTCAAAATTTCATGTTGATATCATGAATGGAAGTACTATTTTTTTTAGTTTTAAATTTTCATACGACACAATCCATTCGTTAGTTCGATTTAGCGTTATGTACAATTTCGATTAATTTTTCCCATGTAACTTTTTTTTTATCATTCGTAGAGAAATGTCGCATTCTAAAAAAGTTCTTAGAATTTAATTTTCTACAAATCTATATAATATAATAAATAATATTTAATTTTCTACAAATCTAGATTCTTTCGAAATTGGTCCAGCCACCAGGAGATGAGTTTCTATTCTGACTATAATAGTTAAGATTTTAGAATTCTCCGCTTTTATTAACCTCAATATCAAGCTGCATTCAAAATTTCATGTTGATATCATGAATGGAAGTACTATTTTTTTTAGTTTTAAATTTTCATACGACACAATCCATTCGTTAGTTCGATTTAGCGTTATGTACAATTTCGATTAATTTTTCCCATGTAACTTTTTTTTTATCATTCCTAGAGAAATGTCGCATTCTAGAAAAGTTCTTAGAATTTAATTTTCTACAAATCTAGATTCTTTCGAAATTGGTCCAGCCACCAGGAGATGAGTTTCTATTCTGACTATAATAGTTAAGATTTTAGAATTCTCCGCTTTTATTAACCTCAATATCAAGCTGCATTCAAAATTTCATGTTGATATCATGAATGGAAGTACTATTTTTTTTAGTTTTAAATTTTCATACGACACAATCCATTCGTTAGTTCGATTTAGCGTTATGTACAATTTCGATTAATTTTTCCCATGTAACTTTTTTTTTATCATTCGTAGAGAAATGTCGCTTTCTAGAAAAGTTCTTAGAATTTAATTTTCTACAAATCTAGATTCTTTCGAAATTGGTCCAGCCACCAGGAGATGAGTTTCTATTCTGACTATAATAGTTAAGATTTTAGAATTCTCCGCTTTTATTAACCTCAATATCAAGCTGCATTCAAAATTTCATGTTGATATCATGAATGGAAGTACTATTTTTTTTAGTTTTAAATTTTCATACGACACAATCCATTCGTTAGTTCGATTTAGCGTTATGTACAATTTCGATTAATTTTTCCCATGTAACTTTTTTTTTATCATTCGTAGAGAAATGTCGCTTTCTAGAAAAGTTCTTAGAATTTAATTTTCTACAAATCTAGATTCTTTCGAAATTGGTCCAGCCACCAGGAGATGAGTTTCTATTCTGACTATAATAGTTAAGATTTTAGAATTCTCCGCTTTTATTAACCTCAGTATCAAGCTGCATTCAAAATTTCATGTTGATATCATGAATGGAAGTACTATTTTTTTTAGTTTTAAATTTTCATACGACACAATCCATTCGTTAGTTCGATTTAGCGTTATGTACAATTTCGATTAATTTTTCCCATGTAACTTTTTTTTTATCATTCGTAGAGAAATGTCGCATTCTAGAAAAGTTCTTAGAATTTAATTTTCTACAAATCTAGATTCTTTCGAAATTGGTCCAGCCACCAGGAGATGAGTTTCTATTCTGACTATAATAGTTAAGATTTTAGAATTCTCCGCTTTTATTAACCTCAATATCAAGCTGCATTCAAAATTTCATGTTGATATCATGAATGGAAGTACTATTTTTTTTAGTTTTAAATTTTCATACGACACAATCCATTCGTTAGTTCGATTTAGCGTTATGTACAATTTCGATTAATTTTTCCCATGTAACTTTTTTTTTATCATTCCTAGAGAAATGTCGCATTCTAGAAAAGTTCTTAGAATTTAATTTTCTACAAATCTAGATTCTTTCGAAATTGGTCCAGCCACCAGGAGATGAGTTTCTATTCTGACTATAATAGTTAAGATTTTAGAATTCTCCGCTTTTATTAACCTCAATATCAAGCTGCATTCAAAATTTCATGTTGATATCATGAATGGAAGTACTATTTTTTTTAGTTTTAAATTTTCATACGACACAATCCATTCGTTAGTTCGATTTAGCGTTATGTACAATTTCGATTAATTTTTCCCATGTAACTTTTTTTTTATCATTCGTAGAGAAATGTCGCATTCTAGAAAAGTTCTTAGAATTTAATTTTCTACAAATCTAGATTCTTTCGAAATTGGTCCAGCCACCAGGAGATGAGTTTCTATTCTGACTATAATAGTTAAGATTTTAGAATTCTCCGCTTTTATTAACCTCAATATCAAGCTGCATTCAAAATTTCATGTTGATATCATGAATGGAAGTACTATTTTTTTTAGTTTTAAATTTTCATACGACACAATCCATTCGTTAGTTCGATTTAGCGTTATGTACAATTTCGATTAATTTTTCCCATGTAACTTTTTTTTTATCATTCGTAGAGAAATGTCGCTTTCTAGAAAAGTTCTTAGAATTTAATTTTCTACAAATCTAGATTCTTTCGAAATTGGTCCAGCCACCAGGAGATGAGTTTCTATTCTGACTATAATAGTTAAGATTTTAGAATTCTCCGCTTTTATTAACCTCAATATCAAGCTGCATTCAAAATTTCATGTTGATATCATGAATGGAAGTACTAATTTTTTTAGTTTTAAATTTTCATACGACACAATCCATTCGTTAGTTCGATTTAGCGTTATGTACAATTTCGATTAATTTTTCCCATGTAACTTTTTTTTTATCATTCGTAGAGAAATGTCGCTTTCTAGAAAAGTTCTTAGAATTTAATTTTCTACAAATCTAGATTCTTTCGAAATTGGTCCAGCCACCAGGAGATGAGTTTCTATTCTGACTATAATAGTTAAGATTTTAGAATTCTCCGCTTTTATTAACCTCAATATCAAGCTGCATTCAAAATTTCATGTTGATATCATGAATGGAAGTACTATTTTTTTTAGTTTTAAATTTTCATACGACACAATCCATTCGTTAGTTCGATTTAGCGTTATGTACAATTTCGATTAATTTTTCCCATGTAACTTTTTTTTTATCATTCGTAGAGAAATGTCGCATTCTAAAAAAGTTCTTAGAATTTAATTTTCTACAAATCTATATAATATAATAAATAATATTTAATTTTCTACAAATCTAGATTCTTTCGAAATTGGTCCAGCCACCAGGAGATGAGTTTCTATTCTGACTATAATAGTTAAGATTTTAGAATTCTCCGCTTTTATTAACCTCAATATCAAGCTGCATTCAAAATTTCATGTTGATATCATGAATGGAAGTACTATTTTTTTTAGTTTTAAATTTTCATACGACACAATCCATTCGTTAGTTCGATTTAGCGTTATGTACAATTTCGATTAATTTTTCCCATGTAACTTTTTTTTTATCATTCGTAGAGAAATGTCGCATTCTAGAAAAGTTCTTAGAATTTAATTTTCTACAAATCTAGATTCTTTCGAAATTGGTCCAGCCACCAGGAGATGAGTTTCTATTCTGACTATAATAGTTAAGATTTTAGAATTCTCCGCTTTTATTAACCTCAATATCAAGCTGCATTCAAAATTTCATGTTGATATCATGAATGGAAGTACTATTTTTTTTAGTTTTAAATTTTCATACGACACAATCCATTCGTTAGTTCGATTTAGCGTTATGTACAATTTCGATTAATTTTTCCCATGTAACTTTTTTTTTATCATTCGTAGAGAAATGTCGCTTTCTAGAAAAGTTCTTAGAATTTAATTTTCTACAAATCTAGATTCTTTCGAAATTGGTCCAGCCACCAGGAGATGAGTTTCTATTCTGACTATAATAGTTAAGATTTTAGAATTCTCCGCTTTTATTAACCTCAATATCAAGCTGCATTCAAAATTTCATGTTGATATCATGAATGGAAGTACTATTTTTTTTAGTTTTAAATTTTCATACGACACAATCCATTCGTTAGTTCGATTTAGCGTTATGTACAATTTCGATTAATTTTTCCCATGTAACTTTTTTTTTATCATTCCTAGAGAAATGTCGCATTCTAGAAAAGTTCTTAGAATTTAATTTTCTACAAATCTATATAATATAATAAATAATATTTAATTTTCTACAAATCTAGATTCTTTCGAAATTGGTCCAGCCACCAGGAGATGAGTTTCTATTCTGACTATAATAGTTAAGATTTTAGAATTCTCCGCTTTTATTAACCTCAATATCAAGCTGCATTCAAAATTTCATGTTGATATCATGAATGGAAGTACTATTTTTTTTAGTTTTAAATTTCATACGACACAATCCATTCGTTAGTTCGATTTAGCGTTATGTACAATTTCGATTAATTTTTCCATGTAACTTTTTTTTTATCATTCGTAGAGAAATGTCGCATTCTAGAAAAGTTCTTAGAATTTAATTTTCTACAAATCTAGATTCTTTCGAAATTGGTCCAGCCACCAGGAGATGAGTTTCTATTCCGACTATAATAGTTAAGATTTTAGATTTCTCCGCTTTTATTAACCTCAATATCAAGCTGCATTCAAAATTTCATGTTGATATCATGAATGGAAGTACTATTTTTTTTAGTTTTAAATTTTCATACGACACAATCCATTCGTTAGTTCGATTTAGCGTTATGTACAATTTCGATTAATTTTTCCCATGTAACTTTTTTTTTATCATTCGTAGAGAAATGTCGCATTCTAGAAAAGTTCTTAGAATTTAATTTTCTACAAATCTAGATTCTTTCGAAATTGGTCCAGCCACCAGGAGATGAGTTTCTATTCTGACTATAATAGTTAAGATTTTAGAATTCTCCGCTTTTATTAACCTCAATATCAAGCTGCATTCAAAATTTCATGTTGATATCATGAATGGAAGTACTATTTTTTTTAGTTTTAAATTTTCATACGACACAATCCATTCGTTAGTTCGATTTAGCGTTATGTACAATTTCGATTAATTTTTCCCATGTAACTTTTTTTTTATCATTCGTAGAGAAATGTCGCTTTCTAGAAAAGTTCTTAGAATTTAATTTTCTACAAATCTAGATTCTTTCGAAATTGGTCCAGCCACCAGGAGATGAGTTTCTATTCTGACTATAATAGTTAAGATTTTAGAATTCTCCGCTTTTATTAACCTCAATATCAAGCTGCATTCAAAATTTCATGTTGATATCATGAATGGAAGTACTATTTTTTTTAGTTTTAAATTTTCATACGACACAATCCATTCGTTAGTTCGATTTAGCGTTATGTACAATTTCGATTAATTTTTCCCATGTAACTTTTTTTTTATCATTCGTAGAGAAATGTCGCATTCTAGAAAAGTTCTTAGAATTTAATTTTCTACAAATCTAGATTCTTTCGAAATTGGTCCAGCCACCAGGAGATGAGTTTCTATTCTGACTATAATAGTTAAGATTTTAGAATTCTCCGCTTTTATTAACCTCAATATCAAGCTGCATTCAAAATTTCATGTTGATATCATGAATGGAAGTACTATTTTTTTAGTTTTAAATTTTCATACGACACAATCCATTCGTTAGTTCGATTTAGCGTTATGTACAATTTCGATTAATTTTTCCCATGTAACTTTTTTTTTATCATTCGTAGAGAAATGTCGCATTCTAGAAAAGTTCTTAGAATTTAATTTTCTACAAATCTAGATTCTTTCGAAATTGGTCCAGCACCAGGAGATGAGTTTCTATTCTGACTATAATAGTTAAGATTTTAGAATTCT
>CAMZJQ010000166.1:67500-72747 GCA_947310385.1 Nephrotoma appendiculata | reverse complement strand
GAAAATTCTATCTACTAACCCAACCAGTCCTAGTTACTTAATTAGGCCGGACGGGTTATGGACAGCTTCAAGTGCGGAATCATTGGAGCTTCTCATTGAGACCCATTTTCCGGGAAGCATTGATGACTCGATGGAGCCTGGAGCTCATCGAGGAACACCTTTAACGAATGTGGATGGCATCGTGGACAGGAAACGAATCCTGTGGGCACTGAACGGTTTTAAGCCTTATAAATCGGCGGGCCCGGATCGGATTATACCAGCAGAGATCCAAAGGAACTCTGCGGTCATCCTCCCCTGGCTGGAGGTTATCTTCAGGGGATGTAAACCGATTACTGATTCCGAATCTGTAATCGGTTTTACGCTACGTTCATTATTAAGCATTTTTGGCGATAATATATATATCGACTTAAAGGTTTCCCATTGTGCGATGGATGTATTGCAATTTTTTTTAAAATACTAAAATGCGATTTTATATTAATGTAATCCGCTTGCAAATTCGACGCTGATTCCGAATCTGTAATCGGTTTTACGCTACGTTCATTATTAAGCATTTTTGGCGATATTATATATATCGATTTAAAGGTTTCCCATTGTGCGATGGATATATTGCATTTTTTTTTAAAATACCAAAATGCGATTTTATATTAATGTAATCCGCTTGCAAATTCGACGCTGATTCCGAATCTGTAATCGGTTTTACGCTACGTTCATTATTAAGCATTTTTGGCGATAATATATATATCGACTTAAAGGTTTCCCATTGTGCGATGGATGTAAAGCAATTTTTTTTAAAATACTAAAATGCGATTTTATATTAATGTAATCCGCTTGCAAATTCGACGCTGATTCCGAATCTGTAATCGGTTTTACGCTACGTTCATTATTAAGCATTTTTGGCGATATTATATATATCGATTTAAAGGTTTCCCATTGTGCGATGGATGTATTGCATTTTTTTTTAAAATACCAAAATGCGATTTTATATTAATGTAATCCGCTTGCAAATTCGACGCTGATTCCGAATCTGTAATCGGTTTTACGCTACGTTCATTATTAAGCATTTTTGGCGATAATATATATATCGACTTAAAGGTTTCCCATTGTGCGATGGATGTAAAGCAATTTTTTTTAAAATACCAAAATGCGATTTTATATTAATGTAATCCGCTTGCAAATTCGACGCTGATTCCGAATCTGTAATCGGTTTTACGCTACGTTCATTATTAAGCATTTTTGGCGATAATATATATATCGACTTAAAGGTTTCCCATTGTGCGATGGATGTATTGCATTTTTTTTTAAAATACCAAAATGCGATTTTATATTAATGTAATCCGCTTGCAAATTCGACGCTGATTCCGAATCTGTAATCGGTTTTACGCTACGTTCATTATTAAGCATTTTTGGCGATAATATATATATCGACTTAAAGGTTTCCCATTGTGCGATGGATGTATTGCATTTTTTTTAAAATACCAAAATGCGATTTTATATTAATGTAATCCGCTTGCAAATTCGACGCTGATTCCGAATCTGTAATCAGTTTTACGCTACGTTCATTAATAAGCATTTTCGGCTATAATATATATATCGACTTAAAGGTTTCCCATTGTGCGATGGATGTATTGCAATTTTTTTTAAAATACTAAAATGCGATTTTATATTAATGTAATCCGCTTGCAAATTCGACGCTGATTCCGAATCTGTAATCGGTTTTACGCTACGTTCATTATTAAGCATTTTTGGCGATATTATATATATCGATTTAAAGGTTTCCCATTGTGCGATGGATGTATTGCATTTTTTTTTAAAATACCAAAATGCGATTTTATATTAATGTAATCCGCTTGCAAATTCGACGCTGATTCCGAATCTGTAATCAGTTTTACGCTACGTTCATTAATAAGACAAACAAGCTATAGCAAAACAATTTTTTTATTAGAAAAAGGAATTGATAACGAGATGCAATGAATGAAAAATACATTAACGATGTTTTTATTTTTTTTTTATATTGTGGTGGTTGAAATAAACGGTAAATGAATCAAAACAGAATGAAATCAAAGCAAAACGATCAAGAAGTTAATTTTTGAATTTTATTATTTTTAAATTTTGCTTTTTCTCCGTCTTCTTTGTGCATAAGTGTATATTGTAGTAAAGCAAGTTGTTAAAAATAAATATTATTATTAATATCATTTGTCACTTAAAAGGTGAATGAAAATACACTATTTTATGAAGCAAAGAACAAAAATTGTAAACTATATTGAAGTAGTATTACGATGTACGCATATATCGATTGATATACGCAATAGATGTAATACTCTATGCAAAGCATAGTAAATTACTTACAAAGTCTTTAAAAGTGTATATAGATATATTAAATGTTTTTAATTGTATCTTATTACATTATTTTATTTGGTTAGTGTGAGAATTTTTTATATAAAAACAAAATTCATATTCACATACAAAATATTACAAAGGGTTTGCACCTTTAATAAAATTAAATATATTCTGAATGAAAATGTATTAAAAATCCTATTGAAATAACGTGAAAATAAATTTTAAAAATAATTTGTAAACTATATTCATAAGGTATAAAAGCTTTATGAAAATAAAAAATAAATTTACATTCTGGTTGATCCTGCCAGTAGTTATATGCTTGTCTCAAAGATTAAGCCATGCATGTCTAAGTACACACTCTCGAATAGAGAAACCGCAAAAGGCTCAGTATATCAGTTATGATTTATTAGATCGTATACATAGTTACATGGATAACTGTGGTAATTCTAGAGCTAATACATGCAAATAATCACGGACCGCAAGGAACGTGTGCTTTTATTAGATTAAAATCAATCGATACATTAAGGTATATTTATATACTGTATCGTTTATAAGATGAATCTGAATAACATGTAGATCGCATGGTCCTGTACCGGCGATAGATCTTTCAAATGTCTGCCCTATCAACTATTGATGGTAGTATCTAGGACTACCATGGTTGCAACGGGTAACGGGGAATCAGGGTTCGATTCCGGAGAGGGAGCCTGAGAAACGGCTACCACATCTAAGGAAGGCAGCAGGCGCGTAAATTACCCAATCCCAGCACGGGGAGGTAGTGACGAAAAATAACAATACAGGACTCAATCCGAGGCCCTGTAATTGGAATGAGTACACTTTAAATCCTTTAACAAGGAACAATTGGAGGGCAAGTCTGGTGCCAGCAGCCGCGGTAATTCCAGCTCCAATAGCGTATATTAAAGTTGTTGCGGTTAAAACGTTCGTAGTTGAACTTGTGTCAAGCACAGGTGGTACACCGTAACTGGGTTCGTACATCATCTTGATGCTATGACGTATTACTGTAGTGGTTTAAGCGTAAGTTTATCCACGTAATAAATCTAAATTAGTGCTCTTTACCGAGTGCTGGTCTAGAACAGTACAATTACTTTGAACAAATTAGAGTGCTTAAAGCAGGCCATTTGTGCCTAAATATTCTCTGCATGGAATAATGGAATAAGACGTCTGTTCTATTTTCAATTGGTTTTTAGATCAAGACGTAATGATTAATAGAAGCAGTTGGGGGCATTAGTATTACGGCGCGAGAGGTGAAATTCGTGGACCGTCGTAAGACTAACATAAGCGAAAGCATTTGCCAAAGATGTTTTCATTAATCAAGAACGAAAGTTAGAGGTTCGAAGGCGATCAGATACCGCCCTAGTTCTAACCATAAACGATGCCAGCTAGCAATTGGATGGAGCTACATATATGGCTCTTTCAGTCGCTTTCCGGGAAACCAAAGCTTTTGGGCTCCGGGGGAAGTATGGTTGCAAAGTTGAAACTTAAAGGAATTGACGGAAGGGCACCACCAGGAGTGGAGCCTGCGGCTTAATTTGACTCAACACGGGGAAACTTACCAGGTCCGAACATAAATGAGTAAGACAGATTAATAGCTCTTTCTCGAATCTATGGGTGGTGGTGCATGGCCGTTCTTAGTTCGTGGAGTGATTTGTCTGGTTAATTCCGATAACGAACGAGACTCAAATTTCTTAACTAGATGCCGGCAGGGTTATGACGTTGAAACTTTGCATACATTTTTGCCTCTGTTATCCATTCTTCTCACGAGGATTGGTCTTAATACGTAAGAATTGTCTGTAGGTGGAGTCATACCTGGTGGTTTGTCTTAATAAGACACTTGCTTCTTAAATAGACAAATTGCGTCTAGCAATATGAGATTGAGCAATAACAGGTCTGTGATGCCCTTAGATGTCCTGGGCTGCACGCGCGCTACAATGAAGGTATCAACGTGTCCTCCTAGTCTAAAAAGACCGGGTAAACCGCTGAACCACCTTCGTGGTTGGGATTGTGGACTGAAACTGTTCACATGAACCTGGAATTCCCAGTAAGTGCGGGTCATAAGCTCGCATTGATTACGTCCCTGCCCTTTGTACACACCGCCCGTCGCTACTACCGATTGAATATGTTAGTGAGGTCCTCAGAGGTGATCACCGTGATGCTTCTTGTGTTGTGGTTGTTTTACCAAAGTTGACCGAACTTGTATATTTAGAGGAAGTAAAAGTCGTAACAAGGTTTCCGTAGGTGAACCTGCGGAAGGATCATTAAAGAAAATTTGATCATAATTTAAAAATAAACAATACCATTGAGAAGTTCATATACGTAATTTATTCTTATATAATTACGTTATTGATTAAAGTATTTCGCTTTACCAATGGAGTAGTATATTATTGCTTAACATTAAAAAAATATCACTCTTAGCGGGGGATCACTAGGCTCGTGGGTCGATGAAGAACGCAGCAAACTGCGTGAAGTTATGTGAACTGCAGGACACATGAACATCAACATTTTGAACGCATATTGCGGTCCATGCTAATAGTACATGTTACTCTGCTTGGACCACATATGGTTGAGGGTCACTAATATAAGCTAAATTAATTATTATTTATTAATTATTGATATGTAAATATTATACATATTTACAATATCGTATTACTTATAGTTTGTGTAATAATACGACAGTTAAAGACGTAAGTCATTTATTATTATCTGATATAGTTTTTTACTCGCAGTTTATTCACAAACACAATTCTTAATTGTGACTTCAACTCATATGTGATTACCTCCTGAATTTAAGCATATTAATTAGGAGAGGAAAAGAAATTAACTAAGATTCCCTTAGTAGCGGCGAGCGAAATGGGAAAAGTCCAGCATTAAGTCCTTCTACTGATTACTGGTAGA